>ML785885.1:1121483-1146411 GCA_009831015.1 Picea engelmannii
ATCACCAAGTGACCTAACTGGGTTGACTTTTACTTTTGGGGGATAATAATTTAATATAATTATTATCTTGATCTGACCAGTCTTCTAAGGTTATTTTCTAACCTTCTAGGGTTTCTCTTGCTTTCCATAATATTCTAGACTTGTCAAAGGTTACCTCCAACAACTACCATAATATCAAAACTCCCTTCTAGATAGGTAGGTATTAAAGGCAATGGTATTGAGCACAAACAAACAATTCAACTGGTATCATCATCATCATATCCACAGAGTTTATCTCATGATCACACAGATCAACTTATGAGCAACATCACCACTATTTGTATCATCTGATAGCATCAACTACATCATCTCTCGATTCCATGCTCCATATGAGTAATTGGACATGATGATGAGTAAGTCACTCACTCAACATATTGATACAAGAACTACTATTCTAATCCAGACATACATCCTAGAAGAATAGTTGTCCCAACATATGTTGAAAGCCCTGTAATGGGCTAAAAGGATCACTCTTCTAATTTGGATATACATCCTAGAAGAATGTCAATCCTCCTAGATGTTGAGCCACCCCATGAACTATAAGAACCATTGTTCTAATATGGACATACGTCCTAGAAGAATGATTGTCCTAGACCATTTTCCCTTCAGCCACTACTGTGAACTCTGGGAAAATGTTTGTCATGTACCAATCTCCCCGCTCTAGTCACTACTGTGAACTCAGGGAAATGAACCAGTATTCTAATATGGACATGCTTCCTAGAAGAATATTTTTCCTATACCATTCTTCTAATATAGACATATGTCCTAGAATAATATTTTCCCATGGTACATCAACAATTTGTCAACCTAGACCTTTCTCCACAGGGATAATGTATTTCCACCAACAATATTTCAACCTAGACCATCCTCCACAGGGAGGATGTGTGTCCACCAACAATTTGTCCTACCTGGAACATTCTCTGCCTAGAGAATGTTTATCCATCAACACAATGACTACCCATCTAGCTGGAAATCATCTCCCACACTAGTGGTAGTCTCCATGGAAATCAGATAGTATCATACAAATTCTACAATGCCATCCAATAGAACACAATTGTGTATATTCATAGTAGTATACAACTACTATCCAGTGGTACAAAACCACTCCTATTAGCACACATCTACTAACCAGTGACACACAGTCATTACCAATGGAACACATCCACCATAGTAGCATACAACTACTTTCCAGAGACATATAGTGTCCACAACAATCATATCATATGATATCATCATGCATAATATCATGATACAAACTGATTCATATGGGACATTATTCCACTCACATATGTGATATCTAGAAGAGCATTTTCCCTAGAAAAGTTAAATATCAACCATGAGATGTCTGGCCTATTCTTCTCAATCATAGAAGAACAATTGTCCCTAATTTTTGAACCTAGACTATTCACCTAACTGGGCCATTCTTCCGGCACTAATCACAATGAAACCTGGAGAGAATGAGTATGCACTAGGGAATGAATGTCCATGATTGTTGAAACTAGACCATTCACCTAACTGAGCCATTATTCTGGCACTAATAACAGTGTAACCTCAAGAGAATGAGTCTACTTTAGGGAATGACTGTCCGGACCATTTACTACGCAAATGACTGTCCTGCACCAACCTCCTATAATGGACCATTCTTCGAAACTGCTCACAATTGTGAACTTCAAAAGAATGACTGCCCAGAGAGGCAAAACATTCTTCTTGACCACTACTCAGAGTGACTTCCAAGAATAATGATTGTCCTAGACCATTCCCCTACACTGGCCACAAGGGGAATAGTTGTCTATGGTACATCATCAATCTATCGAACGATTTTCATTATGAAAATGATTGTTCAATCTAGACCATTTTCCGAACTGGAAAATGACTATCCGTCATAAATCTTGGACCACTTTTCAGACTGGAAAGTGACTTCCCAACCTATACCATTTTCCAAACTGGAAAATGACTATCAATTAAGAACTTTGGACCACTTTTCGGACTGGAAAGTGACTGTCCAAACTGGAAAATGATTGTCCATATATCAATAACATATCAGTGCTCCCTCCCAACCCAGGGAGTAATCACTTCCCTTTCCAATAAGGAATTCATCTCCATGAGTCCCAACTTGTCCCTTAAGTATGCAAAATTTTCATCTTGGACAGAGGATTTACCAAAATATCTTTTATCTACTCATCAATGGAGATATATTGGAGAACCACTTCTCCCCTCTGGACTTTATCACGGAGAAAATAGTACTTGATCTCAATGTGCTTCAACCTGTCATGGAACATCGGGTTCTCTGAGAGCTTCACACAGCTCTGGTTATCACAATATATCATGGTCGAATCCATCACCTGATCAAACAATCCATAAACCAACTTACAGAGCCACATTGCTTCCGTACAACCAACACAAGATGCAATATACTCAACTTTGGCAGTGTTGAGTGAAACAAAATTTTGTTTTCTACTAGCCCATGATATTGTGGCAAAGCTCAAACTGAAACATATCCAAGAAGCACTTATTTTTTTATCTGCACTCCCTTCCCAATATGAATTGATAAATTCATGCAGTTGTATGTCAAACATCCCAAGAATACATTTCAAGGCATGCTTTGCAATTATTCAATTATTATGGCTAGGTTCCACCTGGAACTATTTTCACAACAAAGCAAATATTCGGATGAGTATTCTCCAAATACATCAACGATCCATTCAATTTTCGATACAGGGATGGGCCTACTGGATCAGATTCTCTCTTTAGATCTTCCATCATGGGAGTTTGCCATGGATTTGCAATCCATTATCCCAGAATTTTGAAAGACTATTTCGATACACTTCCTCTATCATAGGGAGTTTTCACCTCACTTATGTTATACATGAGAGGTTCTGCACCAAGTTTCTTGAATCCATACAAGGTCTTCTTCCATCTGCATTCATCGGTTTCTTTATAATATACCTCAAAACCTTGAGGTTTATCTACATATGATTTTTCTTCAGTTACTTTGTTGAGAAGAACGATCTTTTACATCCATCTGATGTAAACTCCAACCCATGGATACTGCAAGAGATATAATGGCTCAGGTAGAGGTATATCTGGTTACTAGAACAAGATGTCATCATAGTCTTCTCCCTCCTTCTGGGAGAACCCTCTAGCCTTGAATCGCCTTGTATCTATCAAATATTCCATTTATAAGTCTTCACATATTATTCAATGGACCATATCATTAGGGATTGGCTCCATCCTAATCATGGCTTCATGCTCGAATGAGTAATATCTAGAATTTCCTTATTTTAATTCTGAGACTGAATGATTCTGGAATTCTGCAATCAATTCCCTCTATCTAAGAGAGTCCATGCTTCCATCTATTGCACCTCTCTTTTCTTTCTACAAAGTGTCACAAGAATATTCTGGTTTCTTCCCAACTGGAAGTTGTTGCAAGAATTGTGTCATCCTTATAAAATTATTCTATGGTGGCTTCCACAAAGATTGTTCATGAAAGGTTTGTTAACATATTTCACAAGGATACCTTCCCAGAACAAGACAAGAAGCAAACGATATATCCAAGACAATATGTTTTCATGACAGAAAACTAAGTTAGAGAACATGATCTCAACCTTATAAGATATTGACTAAAGTTAGCTTATAAATTTGAATAGAAGTTCATAATGCCATAACAAACATAGATATATCAAGTCAAACCTGGAGAGTATGTTGATCTTCTAAATGCACTGAATCCAAGATCACTAATTTGGACAAGATCCCTTGTACATTCCCTACAAACACACTCATGCTAATGATACAAATTAAAATAACATGTATAGGTACATACCTTTGTTACCCATCTATGAAGGTAAACTTTAAAATGACTTTTATGGACCAGAGGTTTAGCTTCTAGAGGATTGGTAAACCTCATAATGTTCCTTTCAGTAGATCTTTGTTGGGTGCATAATACACTTTCTTCATGCTAGGTCTTTTTTCTTCGTGACTGTCGCGTTCTGAGGTTACTTCTCTTTTCCTACTTCAAATTGTGGTTCCATGATCTTGCCTTTCATGATATCCAACACTTTATTCTTGGCAAGGATGAGGTCAATCCTTATATTTCATGCTCTGAAGTTAGAAACCTCTTCTAACTTGTTTTTCTGACTTCATAGAGTAAGTCATGACATCTTTGAATTGGTCAACCTTTGAATTTGACTTGGTCAACCTTTTGAATTTGACTTGGTCAACCTTTGACTTTGACCAACAACTCAAAATTGACGTCTTGGCTTGATGAGAGTAACAGGAGATGCGTTAGGCTAGGGTGCACTAGGTTATCCATGAATTAGGTCAAATGATTCACTTAAGGTGCCTCAACAAGAGGCTTAGGGTTTCATTGCTGCAACAAAAATTTGACTGCAACTGCAACTGAGCAAGTCCTCCCAATCTACCTTCCAGTGGTCAAATTGTCTAAAGATAATGTGGGCCCATAACTTGTTAGAATAATAGGTGTGCTCGTTTCCCCATAGAAAATATAGCAATATTGTCACCCAACCATAGGCCGAAGGCACCCCCCAACACCTTAACCTTGATAGATAGAATAATTCCATAAGAAAACCCTAGAACTAATAGCCAACCAAGGTAGTGTACTTCTCTCCAAATCTAGCGCACCAAGAAGAGAGTCCAAAGCATAACCAAGGTAGAAATTCCAAACCATAACCAAAAGATCAAGTCACTACTGCAGCAGTTGCAACTCTTCTCCAGTCATGCACACCACTTGTCCTTATTCAGTTGTGAGAGTGAGAGTGACAAATGAGCTCTAGCGCCCTCTTATTTATAGTCTTCCAAGTGACCTAACTAGGTCGAGTTCTACTTTTGGAGGATAATAATTTAATATAAATTATTATCTTGAGCTGAATAGTCTTCTAAGGTTATTTTCTAACCTTCTAGGGTTTCTCTTTCTTCCCAGAATATTCTAGACTCGTCAAAGGTTACATGTAGAGGTTAATACCTCTCGCAGCTACCATAATATCAACAAAGACTTCATGCATGAAACTAGCATTAACTAAGTTAAGCATCCAAATTTTGTTATTCTACTTATATTCAAGAGTTAAACTCTAAAAACATATATATGCCACATACCAATGAAAGTATTTATCTTAGCGCACAAAAGAGTTATCGATATCCCCACAAAAAGTATCTTTCATCCTTCTAGTTTCCATATTTTGTATTATTTCAAGGCACTTTCATATATGTGACACTAAATTACAGTGCTCAACCTACTTAAAGGTTAATTAAATGAATAGTGTTTACTAAACATCCCTCCATCACATACAAATTTCCTTCGAAATATGGGAAACCATAAATGGAAGTTACTTTGAAAAGGAAGTGGTTCATGGGAAAACGAGATAATTAATCCACATTAACCCTATATCGCCACCCTTTACCACGCAAATTAGAACTAATTAATGGATCATAAATGACCCTCGTGTGCAAAGTGCAAGATATGGATGAATATTTCACTAAGTATATATCATGGATAGAGAGATCAATCCCTTTAGAAACTAGTTATGTGGAATATGTACTAAAGTGTGCGAGGGTCGGAGATATGGAGGGTACAGAGGGTGGGTTGTATGGATTTATCCACACACATTCATGTGAAAGTGGGGATGCATGGAGGTTTTATTTTTATGGAGGGGAAGTTTTTGCAGGGTCTCCACACTATAGGAAATAAATTGTGTTGTGATGTGCGAAGCATGGCTAGTGAAAAAGGAAGGTCTTGTGTGAAATGTGGGGTGATAGTTATGAAATAGGGAATATACGCACAAATTAAGGAATCCTTCTCAAGCAAGAAAAATGGCTAAGTATAATGAAATTTCTCCGTATATAGGAGCAGGGTGGAACATAAAACAAATGGAAGGGAGAAAGATTCTATATATGGGTAAATTTAGAAATAAAGGGTGATACATGAAAATGGGTCAACAATGCCACTCATGAAGTTAAACCATACTCCATACCATCTATGATCACACATACTCCTTGATGGATTTCTTGGGAAATACTTATCCTCCTTGCTATTAGCACATGTAATAGGGGCAAATGATAGCCCTCCCATAGCTAAACTTGGGAAATTGTATGAATTCTATGAGTTATTGTGAAGTTTCAATATGGTGCTTAGTGTGATATACCTAATGGAATTTATAGTTGAAATGAATCACTTGTTATGGTGTATTGGACTTGTGAACATGCCTCCAGATTGTGAAGTTTACACAACAAACCTAGTTAGTAGAAAATTCACACAAACTTGCGAGAGAGAGAGAGAGAGAGAGAGAGAGAGAGAGAAGAGAAGAGAGAAGAGAAGAGAGAAGAGAAAAAGAATGGATTGTATAAACTATATTCCACACTCGAAGAGTCAATAATTTATAATAGACATAGATTACATGAGTAACTAATGTGTCACAGTATTGATCGAGAGAGATGTGAGGACTCACTGACAGACTTTGGAGTGAATTTCCACATGTTGATTCATAAAATCATCAATAGTATCATAGATTGCAAATAGTTGCAAAACATAGTTAATTTGTTTTTACTATCTATGACATGAAATATATAACTATAGGTGGGACCCCCTAGGGAGAAAGAAAGGATGTTTATTTTCAAATATTCCCTAGGACTGAACATTACTAGTCTACTAAAATGGCTTCATTTACATTACACAGTGATATTGTTCTCTTCTTTTATTTTGATCATAAGTTCCACTTCTAAATTGGTTGCAAATAAAAAGAAAAGTTGTGCTTATTAAGCTTAAAAAAAACCTCTATGCTATATACATTACATTCATAAGATGTTATTATGATAATTATTTTTTAAACTTATTTTGTAGAGATTAAAAGTATAAAATATTTTGGTCATAACTCTTGTCTAGAGCATACAACATCTTTTTAAATACAAGTTACAATGGTGGAGATATTAATTACATATGGTTCAAAAGGCTCACAAATTCATTTTACGCATAGGGTGATATGGTTCATAACAAAAAGAATAGGGTGATATGGTCCATAACCAAAAGATTTTTTATGCAACTTCAAATGTCATCGCATTCATATTACAAATATATATATATATATATATATATGAGAAGGTGCCATGCCTATAAAGGAAAGATGGCATGTTGTAACATAAATTTTTGAAGTTCATTAAGCATATTGCATATGGTATAATATATGAACTCAATGTTGATATTGTCGACCACCATAAAGCTATGATTTGACACTTGAGGGTTGAATATATGTATTTTTTATGCTATTGATTCGTTTTGAATGTGGTTTTAAATGAAATCTGGAATAATAAAGTTTGATTTGAAGCTTGAATCTATCATTTAAGTTGATAGTTAAGATATCTATGGCGTGGTTCATGTGGCATGTGATTACTTGTGTATGTGGTGACCTTTCTGGTATGCAATTGGTCAATGGTGGAAAGTGGAGTCCGATGTGGATTTGGGATCATTGTGAATGTTGATTTTGGAAGACATGATGCCACTATGAATTCAATGTTGAGGACACGAGCATTCACTCATTGAGGTTTACCACCTTTGCATTGGGGTTTGGCATTTCATTTTGCGTTGAAATTGTTAGAAGCTATTAGGTGACAGTCCTTCCTCCGAGAGCTCACCTATGGTGGTTAAGGTTACTATGGCACTGGTTTATCAGAGGTATTTGAAGAATAGAGAAAGGTATGTGTATTCTAGTTGCCATCCATCAAATGCATGTTCTTTTGCAGTAATAATTTTTAAAATGGATCTGCTTGACCGATAATATGAGTGTGCTTCTACATGTTCTTCATCTCAAACTTGTTTCACTTACTTTTGAATAAAATGCTCCTTATTTCATGACTCTGTGTTATTAGTATTGTTATTTCATAAACCCTTGTCTTGAAAACCAATGTTTCTAGTCCAAATTGTGTGCGCCCAGTGTAAATATCTCAGGTTTGATCTTTATACAATGTATTATTTGTTCCTAAAAGAAACCCACTTTAATTATCAGTCACTTTACAGTCTCAAGTAAAAATGAAGAAGGACTTGAGGGTTCTTTTGTGTGCCTAATTGCATTTTTTTCTCAATGAGTTTGAACTCATATCCTTCAAATGCCATTTTTATAGTTGTATACCTATCGCTTGATTCTGCATGTTGAGTAGTAACATTACAATAATTATTTTGGTTTTAAAATAATTATAATAAACCTTATCATGGGCCCCTATTTTAAAATCTTGTGTATAACAAGGAAATGTTTCGCCAAAGCTTCATGAAGTTTTTTTTCTAGTTGATACCTTCATACTTTATATATATACAGAGAGAGAGAAAGAGAAAAAAGTTTGGATGTGAGGCCAACATTGATGGTTTTGACATGACTTGGAATCCCGAAGTTATGATTTTATTATTATACATAATGCATGTTCATACCAACATGATTATATCGAGGATATCATTGCTCAGTTTTTACCTTCATTAGTTTTGCAATGTGAATATGTGATGGGTTTGTTATGAATATTGTTAAAAATGTTTGGGTTTGAAGTATTTACATAAGGGTTATTAAGCTCATAATGGGAAAATTTTATGCTATCTGTGTGATTTGAAATTCTTTTGGAATAAGTAATAAGCACAGTTTGGGTATTTGATTTTGGGCATGCTGATATGGATTGGAATAAAATATATCCAGATCATGAAGAAATTAGAAGCTATTTTCTATCTTACAAGAGGACTAGATCCCTCATTACTTCATTTTCCATACATCATTCCTAAATTCTTGAAAAGCATAAATCATTTTAACTCTGTTTTTCCTCCCCCTATTGTGTGAATGAAAACTATTTTCTATAAAAAAAGGAAGGTTGAAAACAATTTGTTATAAGAAGTTTGGAAGGAAAAATATGTTTGGATTGTTACATCTATGGTTGAGAACATAATTGGAAAAGAATAAATGATTTTTTTTATTTAATCATGAACTATGTTACAGAGGTATATGTTCAACGTTCAAAGATAGGTCTAGGATGACAAAATATAATGGATATTAAAAGAAAATCACAAGTTTTCAAAATAGTTAATTGTTTAATTGTCTTTAGGTCCAATTTCTTCATACTTTCACTTTACATAAATTGCTCCTAGATTCCCAATACATGTTTCCTTTTAATTCATATTTTCCCTCTTGATACATAAGCAAATGAAAGGGTCTTCAAAGTAAGGAAAATAGATATACTAGCATTCAATGCTTGACATGGCATTTGTGAAAGATTATTGATAGGCATTGGTTATTAATTTGAGATATGGGTTGAAGAATAATGAGAGATATGTTTTAGTTATGAACATAAAACACTTTTTCTTATCATTTATTTTCACTTTCCATCCATTACAAATGTTGGAACACTGAGAAGGGGGTTGAATCAGTATGAGCACTTTATACCACTTTTAACCACAATATATATTCTATCACTTTATCAACAAATTTCATCAGTTTATCAACAATTTATCAACATCACATCAAGAACATGATACACCAATATTTATGTGGAAACCCAAATGGGAGAAAACCTATACCATCAAGAATTCATTCATAGGAAACACCAATTTCCCAATTCTTCAGTTGTAACTGGAAGGAGGATACAACCCCATACTTACAGGCTCTAACCTGAAGGAACATAAAACTTCCTGAATTCTCTAGCTCCAACTAAAAGGAGGCTACAACCACCTAGTTCTCAGGATCCAACCTGAAGGAAGCTCCAACTCCCTGATTCCCCGGCACCAACCGAAAGGAGGATACAACCCCCTTTCCTTGCCCCATCCTGTCACCCTGAAATATAAGTGTAGACCAACTATCACTACCATAATCACTTCCATTATCACTACCACTGTCAATGTCACTGTCACAATCATTTTCACTTTCATGGTCACATCAACCACTGTCACAACATGTCCAAAAAATCATTGTCTCATCCAAAAACCCAGATCTACTCTCATCCACATGCAACTCATGACAAGATCACCAAGAGCATATCTCAAACCATATACTCAACATCACCAACACATGCCTCTACCAAGAATGTACCAAGATCACCACATACCATCATAATATATGTGTCTCAACCATGTACCAATGTGTACCATGCATCAACCATGCATCAACCTATACCATCAACCATGCACCAAACCTATACCTCAACATGTACCATCAACCACATACCATAACAATTGCATCAAGTATACCTAGTATCAATCATGTACCACATCATCTTACAACCATGCACATCAACCATGTACATCAACAACCTATCACATCAAGAATTCATTCATAGGAAACATCAACTTCCCAATTCTCCAGTTGCAACCGGAAGGAGGATACAACCCCCTACTTACAGGCTCCAACCTGAAGGAACATAAAACTCCCTGAATTCTCTAGCTCCAACTAAAAGGAGGCTACAACCACCTAGTTCTCAGGATCCAACCTGAAGGAAGCTCCAACTCCCTGATTCCCCGGCACCAACCGAAAGGAGGATACAACCCCCTTTCCTTGCCCCATCCTGTCACCCTGAAATATAAGTGTAGACCAACTATCACTACCATAATCACTTCCATTATCACTACCACTGTCAATGTCACTGTCACAATCATTTTCACTTTCATGGTCACATCAACCACTGTCACAACATGTCCAAAAAATCATTGTCTCATCCAAAAACCCAGATCTACTCTCATCCACATGCAACTCATGACAAGATCACCAAGAGCATATCTCAAACCATATACTCAACATCACCAACACATGCCTCTACCAAGAATGTACCAAGATCACCACATACCATCATAATATATGTGTCTCAACCATGTACCAATGTGTACCATGCATCAACCATGCATCAACCTATACCATCAACCATGCACCAAACCTATACCTCAACATGTACCATCAACCACATACCATAACAATTGCATCAAGTATACCTAGTATCAATCATGTACCACATCATCTTACAACCATGCACATCAACCATGTACATCAACAACCTATCACATCAAGAATTCATTCATAGGAAACATCAACTTCCCAATTCTCCAGTTGCAACCGGAAGGAGGATACAACCCCCTACTTACAGGCTCCAACCTGAAGGAACATAAAACTCCCTGAATTCTCTAGCTCCAACTAAAAGGAGGCTACAACCACCTAGTTCTCAGGATCCAACCTGAAGGAAGCTCCAACTCCCCGATTCCTTGGCACCAACCGGAAGGAGGCTACAACCCCCTTTCCTTGCCCCAGCCTGTCGCCCTGAAATATAAGTGTAGACCAACTATCACTTCCATAATCACTGCCATTATCACTACCACTATCAATGTCACTATCACTTTCATTGTCACTTTCATTGTCACATCAACCACTGTCACAACAACATGTCCAAAAAGTCATTGTCTCATCCAAAAAACCATATCTACTCTCATCCACATGCAACTCATGACAAGATCACCAAGAGCATATCTCAAACCATATACTCAACATCACAAACACATGACTCTACCAAGAATGTACCAAGATCACCACATACCATCATAATATATGTGTCTCAACCAAGTACCAACGTGTACCATGCATCAACCATGCATTAACCTATACCTCAACCTATACCATCAACCATGCACCAAACCTATACCTCAACATGTACCATCAACCACATACCATAACAATTGCATAAAATATACCCAATATCAATCATGTACCACATCATCTTCCAACCATGCACATCAACCGTGTACATCAACAACCTATCACATTAATTTCATCAACCAATTAGATCTGATCACATAGATCTCACACCAATTGTCGCAAGTTTATAGCTCAAAACATGTACAACTAAGTCTCTCCAGTCATGTTCCATGCATATACAAACATTCATAAACAATGTATAGTGAACTCTCAAATCAACCATGCATCAAACCCTCATTGGTATGCAACCTCAATCTATACCAATAACTTCAGCAACACACCTTAACCAAAAACCCTCAAACATGTACCAAGGGATACAAAATATGACTCAACAATTTACCAAATAAAGTGTGCCAACAAAAAACAACAAGAGTACCAACAATGTACCTTTGTAGATCTGTCTCATGCAACATATACCATACATCCAATATTGCCTCAAGGGAAAATACTCAATCTCCCATGACCATACCTCAAGAAATCACCAAAATACCAACTTCAATACAAGCATATAACATACCTTTTATTTTTGTAGATAGCTATGTTGTATATGACCACTATCACACGCATCTGTAGCTTCTCCTCAGCCTCTATAACTTGAACCACCCCTCAATATTCATATCTAACACTACCTCGCGTGACAAAATGGGTGTAAATTCTAACCTTGTACAATATCTACTGTAAACAGATATTCAGAAAAGAACAGAAAATATACAATGGAAAATACAAACATTACACGGAGATTTTTTTCCTGGAAACCCAAACCGGGAAAACCAGCATATTCTATATTCATTCATTTTGTTACAATGTTTACAATACAAAATACATATATGAGCCAATGACATCCAAAACCCTAACCCAATGACCTGGATTAGTCCAAAACCCTAATTCCTTAACCGAAAATAGAAAACCATCAGCAAAGAAACCATGTGTCAAAAAACCACCTAAATATAATGCGGTCCCGATCCAGAAAAAAAAAAATTGGCGGCGCTTCCCTCAAACCCCCCTACACCCCCCCTCTAACCCCCCTACGCGCTCGGTGCATATGCTGAGACACTACTACTCGTGCAAATAATATAACACATACCCAATAATGGGTTTTCTAGAGGGGCCTCACATGACATGATATAGGTGTCATGCGAGGATTCCTTGTGGTACGTTTATTTTATGACCCGCATGGATGACCCTAATCAGGGTTTTTCACAATTTTCTCGCTCTCTACTGTAACTGTGAAACTTTGTCTTCAACCTTCCTTCACTTCCTCATACTTTCACAACTTCAAATATATTAATGATTACCTGCAATAAACCTTTCACAAGATAGATATTCAATGTACTCAATAGGTGCTAATGTGAGTCTCTTGCTCTCTTATTTATACTCTCCAAGTGCCTTCCTTTAAGGGTCATCTTATAACTATTTTACCCAACTTACCTCTTTTAGGGCTAACCCACTTTCTTGTTGCAACTACTTTACCCATAATTAGTAAACTCGCCACTTCTTGTTGCAACTAATTTATTTTTAATTATATTCTTATTTCAACAACTTTAACCGGAATTAACTCCTAGTTGCAACCACTTTGACTATTAAACTTCTTTATGACTTTCTAGGAGATTCTAGAATAATTGACTTATTTGTTGACCTTCTAGAGGCTTCTAGAATATTCATGGGGGTCCTCCAACTTCTCTAATCCATATCTCCTCAACCGTGATGAACCATGTGACATACCACATATCACCAGAAATGACATGACATGTACTATCCATATATGATAGTCTTGCATGCAAATTCATTGATATTCATGTATTTATTCCTCATACAAACTTGGGTTCCTTAATCATACCTCTGGGGCTACACGTAGACTACATCAGATGCACCCAACTAACTCACCATAAATATCGATCATAAAACTTTCCAACATCTCTAGACCTCTCCAAGGGTTGACATCAATGACAATCAATTGTCCAAACCAATTGTCCAACAACAAATCCTATCATCTTCCATATTTCACTATAAATCCCTTGTTCTGAAATAATATCAGCTATATGAAATATGAGATCCAAGAATTGTTTCAAAATATAGAAAAAATTTGTATCCCCTTTCATCAATGGTTGAGTGCATGCTTGATTGTTGATCGAGTCAAATCCACTTCTAAAAATTGTGTTAAATGTAGAATGCATTTAATGTTTTACTTTCTATTGTATTCACACTCTGATCTAGTCTTCATGTTTAATAGATGATATTTTTTAGTCGGGTCAGCAACAAAGATAATAGAGGAAAAAGAAGAAATTGGAGTAGAGGTCAAAAAATTGGTTGGCCTAGGGGAAAAAAAAGATACTTGGATTCTCTGTTCACTTTGATGTTGATTCCAAGGAGTTTAATAAACTCCTCCAAACTAGTCTTATAAACCTTGCAGGAAAAGGATATTTTTATCTTTACAGCCAGAGATTCTAGTCAATGATTTTTGGAATGAAATAATTCATGAACCCTAACCACATCACCACAGATGGCCCATTGTATCTTTTCCACTTCCTCCTCCTCCTCCAAAACAACCACTTCAACATGTTGTCTCCACGTCTTCACATGTACTTTCATCTCAAAAACTCAATAAAAACAAAGCCTTAGCTCAAGAACCTGAGCCTAACAAAGGGAAGCAAGTTGTCATGTCACCTAGTTCTTATTCATATTCACATTATGTTACCTCACATTCAATTCCTCAAAATCATGAGGCTAAGAATATCACCTTTGGTGATATGCATCCTGAAGTATCATCAAATGAAGACAAAAAATAATCCAAGGAATATTTACAAATAAACATGATAACTTCTCAGGACAGTGGACAGAGGAGGACAACTATATATATATATATATATATATATATATATATATTGGCATGGTTAAAATATTTATAGGATTCACAAGTGTTTTTATGGAATTATTTTTTATTTTGGGGATGACTGATGTAGAATTACTTTATGGGTGGTATGCATATTGCAAATGTGGAGATACAAGGGGATATTTTGAAAACTGAACAATTAAATCATTTAAGGGGTCCCCACTTATTAGTTATTATTTATTTAAGAACCCTTATTATAATTATTTATTATTTGTCCCATTTAACTAAATTTAGTTAACTATCTAATTAAAGGTAGTTGAACTAATCAAAACTAGCTCTGAGGAATAAAAGAAGAACCTGTGGAGGGAAAAAGCATGAGAAAATAGAGAGGCATAAATCTGATAAGGCTTTCTCTTTCTCTAGAGTGAGATTACATTCATTTTCAATTCACTTATGAATTACTTGAAGGCTGAATATTCTTGTTGATAGTATGGTTTCACTAAAGGTGGCAATAAGAAGGACTGAGAAGCATATATTATTGACCTGCTTCCAAAGGTCAAACACTTGTTTTGATAATTTTTTCATTCTTATTTGACTTCTTAATTAATTTTTAGTACTAATTAGAATTTTTTTGCATAGTCAAGACAGTGGCATATTTGTGGCTCGTTGATCCAGTTTTATAGTCTTGGTATTTACTTATAATACACCAGTAGTCTCTGTATGATGTAACATCCCACCTCTAGCTTATAAGTCTTACTTTGGTCCTTACCCATGCACGGGTGTGAAGAGAAAGTATTTGGTTGTAATTCAAAATTGAATTAATAAAAATCTGTGTTGGTTTTTTATCTCACGTTTTGGACTTGATGTGTAATGATTATTTCATATTTGTCTTATGATTATTTTCTTAAATTCGATACAAATATTTTAGTTACAAACATTGTTTTTTCTTTGATAAAACAACAATCATATAAAAGAAGCAATAGCCCCAAGTACATATTTCTTGAGGAATAATTGATACTTTTGTAAAGGATATAAACATAGCGTAATAATCCCACCTATCTTGCCTTAGCCTAGCAAGATTCGAAAATGTTGTTATCACGACATCCATTCCTTTTGATAAACACTACCTAGTCCTAGTTAATTTTCCATGCAGACATCAGTTAACTGAATAATCACAAGTAGATTGAGGAAATAATATAGCATGCACATGTGTGGAATATTCTTGGTGATTATCCCAAGGTAACTGCGCACTCATGGTGATGACATTGAGGTATGCATGCAATACTTGGTGATAATATTGAAGTTTTCATGAAAACATCCACTCCACTAGTCTAACTGAGGTGTAACTAACTCAAGACTGAAGAGGATGTGGCGCCCTCATCTAGAGGAGAATATCTCTAACTAGGGGCACCCTCAACATAGACTAGTCAACCTAGGAAAAGAAATACTAGGTAAATGTGTAATATCTACAACATCCCCCATGGACACTATTAGGGTGTAAATGATGAATGGGTCCTAGAAACCAAGGCCATGTTAGGTACCCATTGTACAATTCATCTAACAATGAAACACTAAAAATAGAGGAAAGACAGAAAAAATCATAGGAAAACTCCCCCCTCAAAGTAAAAGGCATCAAAAAAATGAAGAAAGAACAATATTTATTGCTAAGAAATTGTGTCCTTCACTCCAAGGAGACCTTGCAAATGTGCAAGCTTATGCTCGGTGAATATTTTATTTTATGGATATGATGAAGCAGATGCACCAGTGCGATGTCCACATATATCCACTTTCTTGTATTGCAAATAAGAAGATATGAATCCCATACCATGTGAAGTTTGGATGAAACTTTGAAAATCGTGCAGTCATTTTCGGATAAATGTTGAAAATTAGTTGATTTTAAAATGCTCATAACTTCACTTCCCGAACTCCATTTCAGACAATTTTTTAAAAATTGGACATTTTCCTTAGAGGAATTCAAATATCCAATATATTTCTAAAATTTCTTCTCAGAAAGTGTCATAATTGAATATGAAGTGCATGGGCCCCTTTTTGGTTCTTGAGATGCATGCATGGGGCACGCGTGTGGCTTCTAAGATTCATGCATGGGATTTTTTGCATGTGGCTCTTGGGATGCATGAATGGCACATGCAAAAGTGTCTACATGCAGCTCCTAAGATGCATGCATGATATCTTTTGCATGTGATTTAGAAAACAAATCTAAAATGGAGTAGACATCATCTCCAATGAATGGAACAAAAAGTTGTGCATATACCTATGTAGAAGGCTCTTCAAACTGAGAGGCTTGATCTTCCAGTGGATTTTCTATTAACTCTATCTTGTCAACCTCCTACATTAAATATTTACAATATTCCTTATTCCCAAATAGAACCTCAAATCTGTTCCATGGTTTGTCCAGAGTTGAGAGTGATTCCTCCTCTACATGATATTGTAGTTTAGGATAACTAGATATACAGATAATTCTGAGAGCCATGTCTTGTCTTTTGAGAAAATAACTTTTCTCTTCGATGGAATCAAACTCTACTTTTGTTTTCATGGTTATTTAGTATAATCCTCTACTTCTAAGAAGAAGTACAATCTTTTTCTTCAACTCCAAATAATTATGAGGCACGAGAAGTATTGTTGGCAAGTAATCCTTATTTGTTTACTGCATCTTCCTTCTGTACCTACAATAAAAATTCTTATGCGCTTTCTCCTAGAAATCAAAGCTTTGATACCATGTGAATTTTTCAAAGTGAACCTAGCTAGTAGAAAAGTCACACAAACTTGTGAGAGATAGAGAAGAGAGGAGCGAAAAAGAATGAATTTTATTAATTGTATTCCACACTCAAAGAGTGAATAATTTACAATAAATATAGGCTACATGAGTAACTAATGTGCCATAGTAGTGATCTAGATATATTTGAGGACTCACTATGTTAGGGAGCTAATCTACCTAACCCTTCAAGTGGGTAGAATAATATATTTCCATTTCCATGTAATATAGGTCAATATTAATAAGGCCTAGCAATAAGGAGGAATAAGTCAAATGTAAGAAGACCTAATAGAAGCTTCTTCTTCTAGAAGGATCTTCCTCTAGATTTTTATTTTGGATATACATATTTAGTATAAATAAGAGTAGAGGGTATGAGAAGTTTTGTCTTGGATATTATTGTAATAGAGATTTACTCTACTAGAGGCTGCCCCCTCAAAGAATCAAGTGAACATTGCTATAATTAATCAAAGTGTTATTTCTGGTGTTATTCTGGTATTACTCTGGTTATATCATTGTTGTTCTTCCATTTCTAGCTAACAATTATTTATGTTCTACATACTATTTTATATCTGGAATACTATAAGTGGTATCAGAGCACTTTCCTCAGCATAAAATTATGGGTTAATTTTTTTTTCAGGGTAGATACGTAATCTGGCGTCTTAAAGCTATAGAGATTTGACGTTACACACATAAAACCGTGCTCAAGGAGTAATACATGCAGGAAATACAAGAGGTACTCAATCGCACATCTGTTTGCCACCCTTGTAACTCATGTTGGTACCCCTTCAAGTTGTAGCGCATCAAACAACACATGTATACAGATCAACCTAGATCTCCTGAAGCCCTCCATAGATAAACCGATTGGCCACCTGACTGCTATAGTTCGACCGAGAATAAACTCGAGAAGATAATCTCTAGTACCTGGGTAGTCAGGTAGTACAACTAAGGGAACGGTCTAACCTCCTTAGTTAATGCCCTAAGTTATTGGGTTGAGTACTACTGTTGGACCCCACACATATATAAAAGATTTATAGCACAAGGAAAACCATTGTATGTAGAAACCTTGAATACCTACCCCTTGGGACAGAAACAAAAACAGAACAATCAAGATTTATTACCGCACAATTGTTCCTTTTGCATTCTTGTTGCTAAATTACTACACATTTCTTCCTATTAAGCATTTGGGAATTTTATCATTGCAGTATTATTCAGGCCATAGTATAACTCAACAGGAGTTAAAAGAAAGAGTATAGTGGTCCCGCCGGCACACTTATTTGGTACCTATCCCATTGGATTCCCCTTTTATCCCTGATCACAGTCATACCTTTCATTTTTCATTTTTATTTTTTCAATGGACCCGACCCCTTTTCATCTCCCTTATTTTTCCACCTATTTCATTATATTTCCCTTCACGCCTTGATCGTCATGGTACATATTACTTATAAGTCCTTTTTTGTGGTCTTGCACACCCATTTTTCCTTACCTGCACTTCCCCTCTCCAAATGGGAACCACTCGCAACCAAGACCTGCAAGATTCCATCAATCAAGACCAGGAATCCATCCAACATATGACATCTAAGATTGGCTCTACCAATTCTCTCCTTGCACAATTCTAGACCCAAGTCCAAGACAAATTTGACACCATGGAAGCCAAATTCATGAACCAATTTAACACCCTCCAGTATGTTGTCAACCGGTTGTTGAACCGGCCTTCGGGAGCTTCCTCCTCAGACCAACCAGATGCTATTGATTCCTCTCATTCTCTACATTTTCAATCCAACTCCTTTCAACGTGACCCCTGTCTTCCCTACGTCAAGGTCAATAAATTTGATGGCTCCAATCCTACGGGTTGGGTCACTCAAATAGAGCATTATTTTTCTCTGCATGGTATTACTAATGAGTTGGACAAACTTTGGTATGTTGTCCTCTATCTATATCATGAATGATGGAAATGGTGGCAATGGCGTAAAAATTCACGTCAGGGGTATATTTCCTAGACCTAGTTTGTTGCAGAGCTCTATGACCACTTTGACACTGATACCCACTATCTTGGTCATTTGACCAAGTTGAAACAGTCAGGCACAATGGAAGACTTTATAACTTATTTTGAGCATTTAGCCTTTCAAACCAAGGGCATGTCAGATGCTTTCTTCTGTGAATTCTTTATCAGTGGACTAAATAATGAAATCTAATCCCAAGTTCTGATGGCCTGCCCTCAGACTTGGTTGGAAGCTACTAAACGTGCTAAAGAGGCCCAACAAATTGTTTTTTCCTAGAACAAAAAATCATCTTTTGTTCCTCTCCCACGACCCACTAATCCTAACCCCCTTGTCACTCCCCTCAAGGTCTAGAAATTAACTAGGGTTCAAATGGTTGAATGCCAACTGAAGGGTCTTTTCTATAATTGTGATGAAAAATATTTTTTGGGGCACAAGTGTAAGGAACAAAAATGTTTTATAGCTATTTTTGAAGATGTTCCCGAAGAATATGTGACAATTCCACTTGTTGAAGAGCCCTCCCTTCCCGCTGCTACCCAAGAGACCATTGACCCACCTGAAGTTGAACCACTCATTTTCTTGCATTCCCTCACTATCTTCTCTACTCCACAAACCCTCAAGCTCATTGGAAATATTAAGCATAGGAAGGTCATCATCCTTGTTGGCAGTGGTAGCACCCACAATTTTATTCATCGTCGCATTGCTCAGAAAACCAATTTCTATATTCATCCTATCAATAATTTTCAAATCATGATAGCCAATGGTGGGTCCATGAAATGTGGTGAGCGTTGTGAAAATGTACGTCTTCAAATTGGATATTATCACCTTAAATCTCATATTTTTTCCATTGAAATGGGTGGTTGTGACATTGTGCTAGGTGTTGAATGGTTACACACTTTGGGTCCCATTCTTGTGGATTTTAAGGAATTAACCATGAAATTCCACCAGGAGGGATAAAGGTATCACTTCCAAGGTTTTACAGCTGGTTCTCTTGAGATCATCAGTTCCCATCACATGGAAAATATCCTCAAGAAAGGCCACTCCTGTATTATTTCTCAACTCCATTCTATTCAAGAGGTTGAGACACCTTTTATGCATCCTGAACTCCAAGTTATTCTCTCCAAACACCAAGTTGTTTTTTCCACTCCTGAGGGACTTACGCCTTCTCGTGGTGATCATGATCATTCCATACCCTTTATTCTTGGCAGTATTCCTCCCAATGTTCTCCCTTATTGTCATCCCTTTTTCCCAAAGGAATGAAATTGAGAAAATAGTGCAGGAATTGATCCAAGCGGGTGTTATCCACCCTAATACCAACACTTATTCTTCTCCTATGGTAATGGTCCTTAAGAAATAAGGTACTTGGTGCATGTGTCCTGACTTTTGTTCCCTCAATAAACTCACCATCAAGGACACGTTTCCCATTCCTGTCATTGATGATCTCTTGGATGAGTTCAGTGGTTCTTAGTACTTCACTAAACATGATCTGTGTTCTGTCTACCACCAGATACATATGTAAGACGCTGACATCCCCAAGACTTCCTTTTGAACTCATGAGGGTCACTATGAGTTCTTGTTCATGCCCTTTGGCCTGTGTAATTCCCCCTCCACCTTCCAAAGCCCCATGAATCATCTCTTCCATCCTTTTCTCCATCATTTTGTCTTATTTTTCTTTGATGATCTTCTCATCTATAGTAAAACTTGGAAATCCCATCTTGCCCATGTGGATCAAGTTCTACATCTACTCTCTCAGCATCAACTTTTCCTCAAACACTCTAAATGTGCCTTTGGCACCTCAGAAGTTGAGTACTTGGGTCATATTGTTGGCAAGGCTGGTGTCCGGGTGGATCCTAAGAAGATTGAAGCAATGCAGAATTGGTCTCGCCCCAAGATTATCAAAATCTTGCATGGTTTTTTGGGTTTAACAGGTTATTATCGCAAATTTGTTCAAAATTATGGAAATATTCTGATGCCTCTCACTGATCTCCTTAAAAATAATTCTTTCACTTGGACTACCGTAGTTGATCGTGCCTTTCAAGTATTGAAGGAAGCTATGTGCACTACTCTAGTCTTGGCCCTTCCTGATTTCACAAAGACCTTTTTCATGGAATGTGATGCATCTAGGAGAGTAATTGGAGCATTCCTTATGCAAGAGGGAAGACCTTTGGCCTTTACAAGCAAACGATTTTCAGAATTCCATTTGGGCCAATCAATCTATGAAAAGGAAATATTGGCTATTATGCATGCAGTGGATCTCTGGTGCCCTTATCTCTTGGAGAAACGCTTCCAAATTAAGACAGATCATCAAAGCCTCAAGAATTTTCTGGAGCAACGTTATTCCTCTCTAGACCAACACTATTCCTCTCTAGACCAACAAAAATGGGTAACTAATCTCTTTGGATATTATTATTATATCATTTATAAGAAAGGAAAATAAAATGTGGTTGTTGATGCTCTTTCTAGAAAATGTGAAGATGAAGGGTCCCTTTTCTCCCTATTCTTCATTGTACCAGATTGGCTCTAAGTTGTTCACCAAGAATGGCTACAAGATCCTAAAATTTCACATGTGATCCAACAATTGAAAGACAATTCTACAGTTTCCCCATGGTGCTCTTGGCACAATGATGAGCTTCGCTACAAAGGTCATTTATATTTAAGTAAACAATCAAAACTTTAATCCATGGTGCTTTCTAAGCTTCATGCTACACCCATAGTTGGGCACTCAAGGTTTACCAAAACCTATGAGAGGGTCAAATGTTCTTTTTTATGGGATGGTATGAAAAAGTACATTCACACTTTTGTGGCTGAATGTGATGTTTGTCAACGTAACAAGGGTGAAACAATCATATCCCATGCCACACTCTAACCACTTCTGATTCCACCCGCTATTTGGAGGGACATATCTATGGATTTTATTTTTGGATTACCTAAATTAGGCAATAAGTTAGTCATCATGGTGGCAGTTGATCATCTTTCCAAGTATGCTCATTTTTTTGCTCTTCAACATCCATTTATTGCATCCACTATGGCTCAAATTTTCATGGATTGTGTCTTTAGGCTTCATAGCATGCCTCATTCTATTGTTTCTTATCGAGATCCCACGTTCACCAACAATTTTTGGAAAGAAATGTTCAGGCTACAGGACACCTAATTGAATCTCATCACTGCCTATCATCCCTAGACTGATGGTCAAACTAAAGTTGTCAACAAGTTTTTGGAGACTTATTTGAGGTGGTTTGCCTCTGAAATGAAACATCAATGGGCCCAATGGTTACCATTAGTTGAATGGTTGTACAACACTTCTTACCATACAGCTACTCGCATGACTCATTTTGAAGCAGTATATGGACAAAAGCCACCTTTTATTCTTTCCTACATGCCATGTGTCTCGAAGGTTCAGGTGGTTGACCAAACGCTTACATTTAGAGAAGCTATTCTCCGTACCCTCAAAGAGAATTTTGTCATGGCTCATAATCACATGAAGAAACAAGTCGATCAAGGTTGCTCATAACGCCAATTTGTTGAAGGAGGCTAGGTATTTCTTCCACTGCAACCTTATAAACAAACTTCACTCAAGGCCGAACATTGTCAGAAACTCGCGCCCAAATTTTATGGTCCTTATACAGTTCTCAATCACATGGGACAAGTGGGCTATCAGTTAGCTTTTCCTAGTTCTTCTAAGCTCCATCTTGTTTTTCATGTCTCCTTCTTAAAGAAGGTGATTGGAACTAAGTGCCAAACTCAAACCATCCTTCCCGAGTTGGATGAAGAAGGATTCATCTGGTTGCAGCCACAAGAATTTTTGGACCGATGTGAGCATCATCTTCATTAGCACACCATCAAGGAAGTGTTATTCTGGTGGAAAGATACAACTCCAGCAGATACCACCTGGGAGCCAGCTAACATTCTGCAACAATTTTCTAACCTCAAGCCTTGAGGACAAGGATGATTTTAAGGGGGAGGGAATGTTAGGGACCTAACCTACCTAACCCCTCAAGTGGGTAGAATAATATATTTCCATGTAATAAAGGTCATTATTAATAAGGCCTAGCAATAAGAAGGAATAAGTCAAATGTAAGAAGACATAATAGAATCTTTCACTTCTAGATGGATCTTCCTCTAGATTGTTATTTTGGATAGATAGATTTAGTATAAATAAGAGTATATGGTATGAGAAGTTTTGTCTTGAATATTATTGTAATAGAGATTTGCTCTGCTGGAGGTTTCCCCCTCGAAGAGGCAAGTAAACATTGCTATCAGTAATCACACTGATCTTTCTGTTGTTATTCCGGTATTATTCTGGTATTGTTCTGGTTATATCATTGTTGTTCTGCCATTTCTAGCTAACAAATATTTTTGTTCTGCATACTATTTTATATCTGGAATACTACACACTGACAGACTCTAGAGTGAGCAACCACCTAGTCCTAGTTAACTATTCATGTGGTCATTAGTTAACTGACTAATCACAAGTGGAGTGAAGAGAGAATATAGCATGCACATGTGTGGTGCCTTCCTAGTGATGATCCCAAAGTAAGTGTGTTCTCATTGTGATGATTCTGAGGTATGCATGCAACACTTGGTGATAATATTGAGGTTGTCATGCAAGACTCCACTCCACTAGTCTAACTGGTGTAACTAACTCAAGAATGAAGAGGATGTGGCACCCTTATCTAGGGGAGAATATCTCTAAAAAGGGGTGCCCTCAACATAGACTAGTCAACCTAGGAAAATAAATACTAGGTGAATGTGTAATATCTCCAACATATATTGATGACTCCATTGGGTCACTTGAGCCCCTCTTTGGATGGTGTATTTTGCATGACTATGACTTAGATTGAGATTTGGTCTTTTGGAGGAAGTTGAGGGGATACTTTTTCACTTGATGTACATTGTCCCACATTTTTTAGAGGTTGTTCCACTTCCTTTAGAGGATGATCTGCTTCTTGAGTACATTTCACCCTTTTTATATGACCTAGAATCTTTTGGAGAGGACACGACACCTTTTTGTTGAGCACACACTTATACTGAGAGGGGGGGTGTATCAGTATAAGATAATATTTTTATTTTTCAAATATTCATCAACCATAAGAAAACAATCACATATGAGATCTATTAACTGAAGAACATGGAACACAAGATTTATGTGAAAACCCTTTCAGGAGAAAACCACAAAAATTCTCTTTATAATTATTTGTAGGCACCAACCTATTGTTCCAAATATTTCTAGACACCAAACTACTGAATACACCAATCTCCACTATTACAAATCCTAGTAGGCACCAACCTACTCTTATACATCTTTGTAGACACTAATCTAATAGAGACACCAATCCCCACCAATAAGAACCAACTTACCAAGAGACACCAATGTCTTTGTTTGGGAGGAACCAACCTACTCTTATAGATATTTGTAGACACCAATCTACTGGAAACACCAATCCCGATCGCTAAGCACCAACTTAGCAAGAGATACCAATCTATTTGTGAGCTAAACCAACCTTCATTGAGTCTTCTTACTACTTATTCATTCACCAGGTCAACTCATTGCTTCTGCCTTCACCAATTCTACTCATAACTT
>ML785886.1:38059-53817 GCA_009831015.1 Picea engelmannii
AAATCCATCTCTCTAGTCCTCCTAAATGGATGCATCCATGTTCACTAAAGAAACGCATGTTGTTTGACATGATACCATCCTGGAAGACACACTGCTCCTAGAATACTTCTTCCTCTGAACCTCTTGTCTTGCCATCTCAACCCATAACACCCTCTTGATAGTATTGGAAGATGCCTCTCTCCCATCAAGACCTAAAGGTTAGCTCCTACTAACAAACTGACTCTCCCTCTAAGCCTCTAAACTCCCTCTGAAGTTAGACTCCCTATGATCCTCCAAACTCCCTCTGAGCCTCCTGACTCCCTCTTAATATGGATATTGGTGGAGCCACCTTCCTCACCATTGGTGGAGCTACCTTCTCCCTCTCTACCTATGCTACTGGTGGGGCCACCTGTCTCACCACTAGTGGAGATACCTACTCCCCCTTGTCCATCTCTCTACTCTTGTTGGTCACAAAATGCATCGATTGACCCTCTCTAACTCCAAGAAACAATATTGGTATGAAGCTAGATATTCTAGTCATACAATAACACATGTCCATCCCAAAACAACACTACATATTCCTATTCCTTAATTGTTGAGGCTAAGAGCACACCCGTGGCACCAATAACACATTTTCCACTTGCAACACATCCCATGACTCAATCTAAAATGATACTATGCATGATCCCTGCAATGCATGACTGGTCCTCATACTAAGGTCCTCATACATACCTGAGTCAAACATTGTGAATCTCATGAAAAAATCATGTGCCCATGTCATGTCTCGATGGCTCCCACTAGATAATAACCATGCAATCCTCCAAGGAAAGCATCTTTCTTACCCAAGTCATGACCATCCAATGAACTTATTCCCATGTCCATAATCCAAGTCATCCCTAGACTCTAACCGAGTCTCCTCCTAGATACAATAATTCCATAGTCTTTCAAACCCTAGCAATGTCTCTCATGCACAGATCCACTCAAAACCTGGTTCCCAAGACCTGGGAATAACTCTCAGTTCCTATGCACATGATGCAATTGAACATGTTCCCTCTCACTGAACAGTCTCGCGCTATTGATGGACACTCAGTCTAGTCCACTCTAGACTTTCACAACTCATCTATGCAGTTTCCTCATCCTCCTAGGTCAAATACCTCATATACTATCTCACCTCGACAATGTACAACTCTCTGGCACAATGAAGACTCTATCTCATCGACCTACCAAATGTCTTAAGCCATATCATTCATGCCAAATCACCTGATCTTCACCCATCGTAAATCACCATGAAAAGTCACCGAAGGTCCATCCATAGAGTTGGAAATTTTCCACACAACATACTATTGTGATATGGGCTCTCTGCCAATCCATGAGAACTCCCAACGTGCCACACCACCTAGATGCAATAGTCCAAAAATCCTTGTCTAGACAGTATTCTCCATGTCTCAAACCAGATACTATATGACATGTTTATGCTTTCAATCGTCACTATAGCTCCCTCTCAGAGATATCACCTGTGACCTTCCCGGAACAAGAACGAGCCTCCATTGTTGTATCATTTTTTTTTCTCAAAGATGATCCCCTTCTCTTTAGATCCCAATCTAATACCATGTCAATTTTCACATGAAACTCTATGTGACTAATTTTCGGATCTGAAAATTGCTTTTTAGTGATCTAACAGTAAAACCATATCTATTATCACTGAACAATTTCCCATTGAAAATTATTAACTGAAAACATATGCAAGGGAAACACAAAGATCATAGATGAATCTTCAAAAAACATGAGACACAAATTTTAGTTCTGCAATGTTGTTAACATTAGAAATCTTTTACGAAAAACCATCCCTCCCATCTAGTACAATATCACCGAGATCTGAGGACAACCTTATCCTCCAATGTCACCAAAACTAAGAACAACATTTTTCTCCAATAACCATGCAAATTAGAAAAGTAAACCTCAACAATATCCCTGGAAATATCCTATGGCCACAAATCTATTGTAGACCACTTTTATAACCTACTAACGTCACCTGTCAACCTATGCATATTTGTAGCTACCGAAAAAAACTATATGTGATTCACCTTATTGACAACCAGTGTATATATGTGCTTCACCCTTCTGCAACCCATGTATATATGAGATTTATCTCACCTACGACCTATGTATATACATGATTTATCACACCTATGACCTATGTATATATGAATTTCATCACACCTATGACCTGCATATATACATCATTTATTACACAAATGACCTTCATATATATGTGATTCATCACACCTATGACCTATGTATATATGAATTTCATCACACCTATGACCTGCATATATACGTCATTTATTACACAAATGACCTTCATATATATGTGATTCATCACACCTGTGACCTATTTATATGTATGAAAAATGCACTCCACATATGCGACCTTCTTCACTTTTGTGGTTGTCTTCCTCATAGGCTAGATTTTCCTCCATTGCAGAATTTCCCTTTGTTGAGATCACTAATCCTCTTTGGCACAAGTGTAGACTCACTTATGCAAACTCCATCATGTCACCACTCTCTATGACACTATAAAATGTCACAATGACCTCTCTCCTTTATATACAATCCTTAGGGGTCACCATAGAATCCCCTCCACATGCCAACATAAAATAGGCTTTCCTCGTGTGTGTGAAGCCCCAACACAAGCCCACAAATCACATCACCAAAACCATGAATCCCCCACTCAAATACAAGGGGGGTTTCTCCAAACTGAAAGTGTGATGTGGTCCCCACGATGATTCCCACATGCCCAACACCAAGGGTCATGTGATAATACATGCCCGAAGCTACAAAAATCAACAAGAAAATACAACATTACTTGTTCATAAAATACATTTACTTATACCTAAGTGGGTAGCCAAAAAAAGGTTTCTTCCATCACAAATCATATGAAATGATCATAATAATTCTCAATCAATTCCTAAATCACAATAAATTTTTCATATAGGCCCTAGCCTTTATATAATCAACAATCATAATTGTAAGAGGCTCTATCAACCCATACTTATAAGAAACATTGCAATTATTGAAAAAATAAGGTTATTCATTCTATGCAACTCATGCATCCCTTTATCCTATAACTAATGTTCAATATATGGTTCATAGGCCATGTATCCTCAATGTTTTAATATTTGTTCCATAATATCTAATTTTGTACTATGTCTTTCGCCCCTATAAGCACATTATTTGATTCAGGCTTAAATATTATTGTCTCTATGTTCTATCTCTAGCCACTCAGGTCCAATGTTTGAACCATAACTCTGATACCACTCTGCAACATACCCAACCACCTCGATGCATACTAGGATGGCAGGCCATTGGTAAATTTCTCAATTCCCTCTTAAATAACCATTAAAAACACTTTCCTTAAACATAACTCAGATGCAGAATATGCATACCTAGATCAAATCAGCTCCTAAAGAGATTTCCATTAACTATATTTATGCTCAACTCTAAGCCTCGGATAAGACAATATGATCTCTCAAATATCATAAGCATTAACCATATGATTACATTATCATGTCCATGTGGCACCCATGTTGACCTTGTTCCGCACATCCCATCCGACGTGGCCCCCACTCTATGACTTAGTCAAAGGGTCAATGGGTAAATTGGTGAAAGTGACAATGGACCAATCAACAAAGGTATCAATCATCACAATGTCAAAACCATTGATCAAAATAAGAAGCCAATCTCCAATGGAATATTTTGATGGAGGATCAACTCAATTCGTCGATGGGTAATTTCCCCAAACACGACAATGGATCATCATCCCAAACTCATTGATGAACATAAAAATAAAACTTTGAACCATCATTATGATGAATAGTAATCTTGAACTCATTGATAAATGTGTCTTTCTACATTTTCATCCATGTTTCATGTCATGTCAGCATCCACATGTCCTGCCACATCATCCATGTGTCATGCCACATCAACAAATCATCAATACAACTTTTTAAAAAGTGTTGATGGGGATCAACTCAATTCACCAATGAACATGCTTAGAATAGTTGCGATGGCATGAAAAATAATTTAAACTTCCAACCACTGATGAAGGATGGATTGATCAACCTCGACCATCGATGAAAAAAACTTTGATATCCCCAATGGGAAGGATCAAGATGATCACAAATGAGGCTTAAGGTGTGGATATGGAGGGCTTTGGATGGTGAGATATTAAGGGAGATTCAGATTATATAAATTATAACAGAATCATGCTAATGGAACTATGTCAATCCAGGTATTCAGGAATCAAAATAACCTTTCTATTGACTTAATAAAAATTCGATATTGCATATGGTTTAGTGAGACTTAAAAAGTGTCATCTCCTCACTCAAGATGGTATTTCGACCTACTTTTCAATAGCTTAAAGGATTCAAACTCGAAGAATAACCTTGTTGTATCATGTATTTAATAAATTTAAGACTTAGGAAAATCAATAATCACTGAGTACATTAAAACTCAACACACACACACATACATCTCTTCAAATATATAGCCAATAAACTCAAAATTCTCCACACATATTCATGCAATGATTAGAATTTGAACTCTAAAATAAAGGTGGTTTATAACTGACTTCCAACATAAATTAACCAGTAAAAAAATATTATGCATACATGGAACATAGATCATACATTAATTCCATCCATAATATATTTCTACTCATAGTCCATATAATTTCATAAATTGTAAAAACATACAATTTTTTCCAGATCTCAATGAGACACTTCTCCATTTATAAGATATTGACCAATCCAATTGACAAATGGTGAGAATTTTTCCACTCAACCATGGTCTTTATTTCACTAACACCCTTCTACAACATACCACCCCCAAGCTAGGACATGATACCACCAGGGAAACTTATATTTTCAAGGAAATTATTGGATATGAAGGCCACTCTCCTTCACAGGTAGTGAAATGACAAAAAACACTTTTTACCCACCAAGCCCTAGGCTTCCACAAATTTCATGCATGTCTTCTCAGCTAGTTACACTTTCACAGGGGATTCCTTTCACTACCTCTATAGTCCCTCAACACCCTTCCCTCTCAATGTTGATTTTCCTTGCCCAACCAACATCTATTCGTGATCCTCTCAGCTCAAGTCAGGTTCATATTTATCTTCCAAATTTTAGTAGTGATTCCACTCACGATTTCTACTCTCCATGCTTATGGGTTCTTCCATATATCTTCCCCCATAATTGTCTACAAGTAGCCTAACATGTTCTCTCTTTTCTTACCCGAGAAGGTTCACAATTTCCCCTTTCTTGTGGTAGAGAATTTCATGGGTTAGTCTCGAAAAATGAGATGGATATACTATAAGGAAAAGATCTTGTAGAAAAGGTTTTTAGTGTTACAATATTTGGAATTCTTTTCAAAAAACACCTTTGCTACAACCTCTACTATTCAAAACATATGTTTTAACGGATGTTCCATAGAATTAAAAAAATTTGGGCAGACAAAGGTTGTAGCAGATGTTTTTATTTTCAATTCTTTTATTGTTGAAACACACGGATGCACTCTTAATCAGCCTGTCCTTGTGCATACATAAAACTAAAAAGCAACAGTGTCATTATAATTATTACGCATCGTTTTCACCCTTTTTTTGTATGTGGCACCGATGATGAATAATTTCTATGTGCTAGTTCCACATTGTTTTCATATGATGTACTGGTGTTTTTTGAGTTTATGTCCGCTTTGCTTCATTTAAGTTTGTGTGTGCCCCATTTCTTGTATTATTTGTAAGTACCAGTGCCTGTATTACCATGTGCATCGAAGGGAAGTGAAATTTCTAATATTTGAGCTAAGATGTCATATTCATTATTTTTACTAAGCACCAGTGCATATATTATACTTACAAAACCAATGCATATATTATATTTAAATCCCAAGTGCATATTATAAACATGGGCATGGTAAGACTTTGAAACAATAAAAACAATTGTACGATATGCCGTTTACAACACAATTATTTTTCTCAATATTTCACATCAGTGCTTTAATATAATTAATGGGCACTGGTGCATATGACTCATAAAAATGCACTACTTTCTATATTATGTCACATGTCATCTAGTGAGTTCATAATAATACAATGCACTGATATTTATGTATTTTAATTAATTGTGTTTTTACAAATTTTCAATTAATCATCTCAAAAGAAAATATTTTTTAAAAGAAGATTTTTTAATTTTTTTATTTAATTTTGATATAATTATTACATTAATATGTTATCCAATGAATTCCACCTCTTTAAATGACAAACAAATGAGAAACCAATGCATTGATCTACCCAATTCACATATAGTTATAACTAGCACAAGCACTGAAATCCTTACCCAAGTTATTTCCCCAAAAATTTCTAATCCCTAGAATAATCTATAAATTATTGTGGATATTCTACCGGAACAGTTTGGCACAACAGATCTGATAAATAAAACTTAAATCTACACTATGAAAGTAAAATTCCTCTAGGTTCCAAAATTTTTAGTCACTAATTTTTTGCTTATGCATGAAATAGAACAAATGCAAAAAATAAAGAACAATAAAATATAATCACACACCATCCACAAAATAACACAAATATTTGATCTGGGGAACCCTTATGGGAGAAGACCCATCTAGAAGATGAGTTTGTTGTACTCTCTTTTCTCTTGTATGGAAATAATGAAAGTACAAAGGATAAGACACTCTCTATGGAGTTACCTGAGACCTCTGGCCTATTAGGTTGCTACATAACTATTGGATTATTGAGAGGGCGGGTGAATCAGTAATAGAACAATTTAATCATTTTTAACCATATAATCCAAGTGTTATATCGATGTAGCATTATCATCCAATAACTGCATAGTAAATAACAAATGAACAAATGAACATGCATACACATACAAAGTACACCCGTGTTTTACGTGGAAACCCAAAGCGAGAGAAAACCACATAATGCTTTTTCTTATATGTCTTGAAGAATTAAATTCATTGGAAGCACCAACTTCCTTTGTTTTCTAGCTTCAACTGGAAGGAGGCTCCAACCCCCTTGTTTCTTAGGCTACAACCTGAAGGAAGATCCAATTCCCTATTCTCTGGCTACAACTAAAAGGAGACTACAACCCCCTATGTTCTTCGGCTACAACCGGAAGGTGGATACAACCACTTGTCCTTGCCCCGTGCAACCTCCCTGAAGTATAAGTAGAATGATGGAACCACTGTCACACTATCACTGTGAGATATAACGTTGTAAACATGTACCAATAAACCTGAACCATGCATCAACCTATACCTCAACCTGTAATCAACTTGTACCATAAACAAGTGCATCAAACCATGTACCAAGTATGTACCAATCATGTGTCAAATACTCATCAACTATGACTCATCAATATGTACCAACATCATCAACTATACACCTCATGTATGTGTCAACTCATAGACTACTTGTCTCAACCATGTACCTTAACCAAAATCCCTCATCAATTTCATCATCAAAATATTATTTATAACTCTGTAATAGACCTGGTGTATATGATCACATACCTACAAACCTTCCTTAACTTTCACAACAAGAGACTAGAATTTTCATCAAACTTTTCTTTAGTCTCACATGACTAGTTTGGGATTAGTCAACAACCCTAACTTGCAATAATCATAACTATGTACCTGCAATGAATAAATATCTCAAAGTAGTACACAATGTTCTTCAGTTTGTTTTGTGAAATTCCTCCAGGTGTCACTACTTGGAACCTCTCAGAAAAAGAGTTATAGAAAAAATGGCATATCTTGATGAATTCTGGCTTATTCTAGAGAGTGACCTTGTAGAGCCTGCCTCGCACATAATATTTGTTGAATGGATCTGAAAATGTTACAAAGACTACTAAAGACTGTACTCTAACCAAAACATTTAGTATTACTGAATTTGGATCTGTTATGAATAAGTTATGACATTTTTACCCGAAACACCTGTTTTAGACTAGTTTTAGGACTAACCACAAACTCTATTTTCCATGGAGTGTAACTCCAAAAATACAACGGCCCACAAGATGAATTTTTTACCATAGATACTTGGATAGGTTTCCTCAATGTCATATCAATTTCATGGTCTGAATCATTCTTGAAAAAACTTTATTGCGAAAATGGTGAGATGACCTGTAAATAATATACCTTAGAAAGCATCATCAAAAGAATTTATCCTCCCTTGAATTTTGACCGTCTTTTCTTCACCTTCTATCTGAAATTTGGCTTAGATATGCTTTGGTTACCTTAGTCACCTATAGATGTTCAATATTCTCAAGTGTTATGTAAAATGAGAGAGCCTTGCCTCTTATTTATACTCTCCAAATAACATCTTCTAAGTCATTAAACCCATTTCTAGGTCACTTAAACTATTTCTAGGTCACTTAACCTATTTATAGGTCACTTAACCTATTTTCCTCATTTTTAGGGTTAACCACTTTCCATAATTAGAATGTTCTCCATTACTTTATCATTTAAATATTCCTCCTTGACTTTGTCACCTCACTTTATCATTTAAATAATGTTCTTTGATTTTGTCACTTCACTTTATTATTTAAATAATCCTTCTGGACTTTTTCACTTTACTTTATCATTTAAATAATAATTTCTTCTTTGCAATCTCTTTTACTTCTTTGACCTTTTGGGGCTTCAAGCCAACATATGAGGGTCCTCCAACTTCGTAAGGCCATAAATCTCAAACCGTAAAGAGTTATGCGATGTTCCACATACCACCAGAAATGGCATGGCATGTACTATCCATATAGAATATTATTACCTTAAAATATATTAAAACTCATACCATTATACATGAAACAAACTTGGGTTCATTACCCAAACCTTTGTGCTACCAAAATTCACTACCAAACTATCTTCAAGGGTTGACATCAATGACAAACAACCTTAATAAAAAATAACATTAACCCCCTTTGTTATTCTCTGTAATTTCTCACTCCCAGCTATTCTTCTTGAATCTAGAAAAAATACAATAACATAGAATGGAACCCATTCTCCTTCTAGTGGCATGGTATTTAACATAGCCCAATAGCCATCTAGGGGTAGCTTTTTTACTTCCTCAACCCTCAAATGTGATAGGTTTTTTTACCTTCTAGAATCTCCTTGAAATTGAAAACATGTATTTCCCCATGTGCATGAGTAATGGGGGTTGACGTGGTATCTTCTTGTACCATGGTGGTCAACACGATATGTCAACTTGCGGGAGGAATACATTTTGCATACAAGCTTCGATTGACATGATGTTTTCACTATTGGAAAGATCTCGATGTGTACAATAGTGTCACGTGGTCTAAGCTTATCTAAGAAATTTCAACCCAAAAAAACATCGTTTGATTCATCAAAATAACTCTTGAAGGTTTTGGATCCCAATTTTCTAAACTTGGACCAACCACTAAAATGACCCTACAAGATGATTCTTCCAATTTGTTTCCACTTTGAAATAATCGAGATAGATGACAAATAATATTATTATCCAATATGGATCATAGAAGATAGATTTTGAAAAACTCCTTTGCGATGTTTTATAGTATCCAACCAAGATAGTTGTTCAAGAACTACTAAGAGAACCCAATTCACATTGTTAAACTTTGAAGGAACCATGCCACCTAAGATGAGAAGGGCGGTCCCACTATTACAAACATGAAATTCCAAAGTGGTCAAATCCTAGACCAAAAATAGGTTAGAAAAGAAACCAACAGTAGAGTTAGAGGCTCACATGAACAACATTCAGAAAACAAGAATGGAAGAGATTGAATTAAATAAACTTCAAGATATGTACCATGGTTAGTAGAAAATGGAGTGTTGAAATCCTCATGTTAGACAGAGATAATAGTAATCTATCCAGGGATGGATTCACTCTGATAGTACGAAACATGATGATAGTACAAAAAAATTTGGTGCAAAAGACATTAGAGGACAAAATAATTATCCTCATCCCACACAAGATCTTAGAGGTAAGGAACAAGAATGGTAATAGGGGACAATTCACCAAATACATTAATAATAAATATAATTTGTATTAGTTCCTTAATGGTTCTCTATCACCCTTGGTGGTGACTACCAACATTAACAAGGGATAACTTGCCACAACTTTGAGACTGAACCCATATCATGTGAAGTTACTTTTTGCAGGATTGTGAAAAACCATCATAGTAGAAATATCATTGGAAGGTTCGAGATATTTTGAAGGTAGATTGCAATAAATATCCCCACACATTTACAACACTTGTGAAAAATTCGTTAAGGAAACAATTCCACAACATGTACCACTAGCATACCCTCAAAGACCTCGGTTTAATTTTTTCATCCCCAACGCATGACCAACTAGATAGTGATATTACAAGAATCAACATAGACAACCAGCATTCAAATGGAGCTACCCTAAGTGTACGTGTTGTAATTGTTGTGTATAATTTCAAATTTTTTTATGTTTTCCAAAACACACCTCCTTCGGGATGAATAAGGCTTTAAGGGTGGGCGAGCTATTGGACAGTCTAGTTGGATCCAAGTCAACTAGGCTTGGGAAGTTGACCAAGTTTACAATATTTAGTCAACTAGTATATTTAGTCAAATTGATAGTCGGGGCATTTGATCGTTGGGTCAAATCATCTAACCAAGGTAGCTATGATAGTTGCAACTACCTTCCATTAATAAAAATGTATATATAGGTGTGAATCCATGATGTAATAAATGGTTATTGATATAATATAATAAAATATGACTTGTTTCTAGTTCCACTACTCCTTTTATCACCTTCCTCCTTGTATGTATGGATGTTTATGTATTACTTGCAGAATGGTTGTTGTATATTATAGCTACGTAACTTCAATATTGGTAACGTTTATTGTGTAAACCCATACATTAAAATAGTTATACAAGAAAAACCCTTTCAATTAGTACATGTGAATGGGTATTTCAATTATTAATGCCAAGAATATTTATATAGATATATGTTTTTTTTCTATTAATTCGATATTTTATAAGACAATAGTCTACATAAAAATTGTACTTATGATGCCTTAGAGAAACATATTTACAGTATGAAAAAGGAAGGTAGTATCATCTTTCTTGGAGACTTTAATGCTAGGGAAAACACTAACCAAGATATTGTATTGAAAATGATTCCAACTCTAATCATCTATGGCTAGATGAGAACCTTCTTTTTTCTAACAATCAAAAAAATATATATCTAAAGACTTGGTTGATAATTTGTATGGTAGTGAGGAAAGAAATCTTTGTAATTTTCAAGATCTAATAATTTACAACGTTCTAATGAAATGATGAAAATCTAATCGAATGAATTTCATTTATGGTCTTGTAAGTAGTTTCATACATTATGCGATATCTGATGTACCCATAAACAACCAAATAGTAAATTTTGGCATAGCTCGACTATGATAATAGACTTGTAACCCTAACTCTAAAGTTTTTCATGCACAAAATCCCCATAGAATACATGTATAATAACCAAAATCACATGGCTTTCAAGAAAATGAATTAAATCTACTATCAAATAAGGACAATATTGAACGCCTCTATAATAATTTTACAAGAACCCCATCAACTTCCATTGACAATTTTCTATCAAGATGTCATGTAAAAATGAGAATAGAATTATCGAACCTTGGTATGATGAATAATGTAAGATTGATATAAAATCCATTAGGAATGCTTCCAATGAGTCCTTAAAATATGACAAGATAAATAACTACAAATCCCTAATTAAAAGGAAAAAATGGTACTATATAAAGAGAAAGTGAGAGAAGCTTTTGCACTTCTCTAAGCTAGCTCTTAAGAAATTATAGAGGCAAATTATAACTCATAAAACTTTAGAAAATAATATGATACCATTGAGGGACTAGAATTCCTACCTTAAAAGGATTTATGAATCCCTTATGTCGTGTACAACATTCAAACCATTTATACACAGGAAGAATAGTTTTCTTTAGAAAACATAGATTTTGGGGTTAAGAGGCTCACAAAAGGGAAAGATAAGGATATCCAAGGATACCATGAAGAAATCATAAAAATTGGAGGGCATATCCTCACCCCTCACATCCACAACCTCTTCAATTTAGTAGTCAAGCAAGGTTTCCTTAAACCATGTACTCAAAGCCTGATTATTCTTATTTTTAAAAGATAGGATCAAAACAATCCCTCTAATTATATGAAAATTACGATTAGATGTAATGTCTTTTATAACCAATTTTTTTTTTAAATACTCTTTATAATCATAGACATGTGTTGTTATTCTTAGCAGATGGTTGATACAATGTTTGACACATGAGATTGCTTGACAATATTCTCTAGTTTTCATGGTAATGAAAAGACAGTTTAATGAATCAATTACTCTTAATACCATATATCAAGGTTTAACATTAGACTGGTCATCACCTTTACATGAGTCCTCTTTTCATTGCAAGTAATGTAAAGTACTTTCTAGTCATTATGTTATGTAAACACTTATTAAATACACCTTATAAATGTCTTCTCTTATTTGTAGGGATAAATTATGGTTCTAAGGTTTGGAAATACTCTTATCCCTTATGGTAAACTTTTCTTCTATCCTTAAATTGAATTTCTATGCATATCATGCTTCATAACTATTATATGTCTTGCAACACTAGACTAGTAGCCATACTAATCCAGATTTATGAGAGGAAAAGAATGAAACCACAGATTTATAATTTTAACATAGAGACATAGTGAACAATAACAAAGATAGATTAAAACTTGATTTCTATTAAATAAGAAATATGCTTAAAAATGTAAAATGCATACTGAAAACAAGCTTGTTAGAATGGTGGAAGTGTATCTTTGAGAAAAGATGTGACGGCTATGCTCAGTCACAAGAATATGAGTACAATAAGGCTTCAAAATAATTTTTACATCAACCACAAATTCCAAAACCCTAGACATCAAAAAACCTAACCCTAGGATATGAAGCACTAAAAGTCATGTGGGCCCCGTTGGGGTAAGTTGGTACATCAACTTCCCAGGGTTGCAACTTTTGCATATGATCTTTGTTTGGTGCTTTCAATACATTGTCAGAAAGGTATATCTCAGAAGTACAACTTCCATCACGAGAAAAATTAAGTTACTAGAAACCCCTGCCCCCCCAAAAGTCCAAAAAACCATTTTTTAGGGCCTCAAAATGACCCCAGAAGTTAGGGACTCGAAAATCTAGAAAACAAAATGCCAAGATGAAAACTATAATTTCCAAGATGAAATTTGTATGTGAGCCAGTTGGAAGAGGTGGGTGACCACCGATATCCACCTGGATCAATCATCCCTCCTTAGGAATAAATGGTCTCCATTCTGTTGAGTTCCCCCGTCARAATGAGTAAACTTCTGCTGAATTTGTCCTCGGGTACACCACTTTCCTTGGTGCAGGAGTTGCCCTACCTTGACRACATGATAAAGTTGAAACTTATGTTGGYGAGTGCTCTTGACTTGTGTGAACATGATCTGATCAGTGGATAMCTGTTCCATGAATTCATGGCTGATCTCTGTTGGTGTCAACTGTTCTACTACCTCTGAGGTGTCTAATAATGGTGGAAAGTATGGTCGAAGGAGGTCCACACTAAAAAATGGCTACAAGCCAAGGAAAGGAGGAATGTTGAGCTMAAAATCATTTTCACCCTTAGCCTTGGCGATGGTGTAAGGTCCATAATATAGTGGAAAAMGTTTCTGATGGGGATCTGTAAGGAATTATTTATTCAAGTGCAACCACACTTTATCTCCCACCTGAAACTTGTGTGGCACCCGATGTTGATCATGGCGTTTCYTGTACTTGGCATTGGACTTCTGAAAAATATCATGAATGTGTTGGAGGATGTGTTGGATCCACTCAATGAAATGGGTAGCTTTGGCAGCTTCAGTTTGAGCATGGGACGAGTCCACCTTGGACTCAATGGTTKAAATCCCAACCCCACTTGAAAGGGTTTGTGGCAAGTTGAGCTATGCATGGCTCTATTTTAGCTGTGATGAAAATAGTGAAGAATTTCATCCCAGATGTGGGGGTTCTTGTAATTGTACATGAATATTATTTTCACGATCATCTGGTTGACCACATCAGTTTGGCCATCCATCTGGGAGTGGAAGGCAGAGGACTTGGTGAGCTTGGTGTCCAACAGTGACCAGAGGCTCGATTAGAATGTGTTAAGAAATTGGTTGTCCTGACATGAGATAATGGTTTGTGAGATCCCGAAGTGTACCCACACTCGTTCAAATAAGAGATCGGAAGTCGCCTCCATTGTGATGTTCTTCTTTCAGGCAACCATAATCGTCATCTTGGAAAAGCGATCAACAACCAAAAAAACACAGTCATTTCCCCGCTTGGTGGACAGAAGGCCTGACATGTAGTCCATTGAGATGGATTCCCAGGGCCTGTCACGAGTAGTAAGAGGAGTGTACATACCTTGTTTCTTAGTGGTTGACTTGGAAATAGCACAGGCAATGCAAGATCGGATATAGTTGCTAACATCTTATTGAAGTTTCGGCCAGTAGAAATGTCACTACAGCACTGCCACTATATTTTCCACATCGAAGTGTCATGTAACCTGACTGTAGTTGGCTTCCCAAATCAGCTTCGTTGGCTCGCTTGATGGAACACAAAGATGACCTAGATTACACAACAACCCATCATGAATATGGAAATTAGTGACAGATGTGTTTGCGCCAAACATCAGGTAGGTATTGGCAAAGTCAAGATCTGTCTCATAGAGGTGGGGCCATCCAGAGGTATCTTGGCCACAAGATTCTAGCACAGTGGTGAGTGTTGAGACTGGAGGTCGTTTGAGATAATCAGCGACTCGGATGGTACTTCTTTTTTTATACTTGATATTTTGGTGGAACTGCTGCAAATATGTGGACCATCTCTGATGGTGGTCATTCTACAATTTTCCTTATGTCTCCATGAATTGCAATGGCTTATGATCCATGTGGATGGTTGTCTCCTTCCATAGAATGTAATTCCTCCACTAGAGGCAGGATTTCACAATGGAGTAAATTTTTTTGTCATAAGTAGGGTACTTATGAACAACATATGATATTGTCTCACTATGATAGACCACAGGGTGGTCGTGTTGAGTGAGGACTACACCCACAACATATTTTGAACCATTTGTCTCGATCTCAAAGGGATGTTGCAGGAAAGGTAATGAAAGAACTGGATCTTAGAACAAGCATTGCTTCACATCATCGAACTCTTTCTATCTGGACAGGCCCCAAACATTTTTTTCCTTAGTACCACCCCTGGTTACTTGGTTGAGGGCCCATGTAATATGGGAGAATCCTTGATCTGGATTATTTTCAGCACGAAATGAGATCGGAGATATAATAAAGAAATGCACAAAGATATCATAGATATTCAATAATATAATAGAAATATATCAGAGATGAAACCATAAACACAGAGATACAGTAATACACTATTTCTATTAATGAAATAAATGTACAGAGACTATAAAAATACAGAGTGAACGACTCGCTAGAATGGTGGCAGCTTATCTCTGAGAAGAGATGTGACAACTACTCGCATTCGCAAGAAGATGGCTACAATGAGGCTCTGAAGGCCTTTTTACAATAAACAAGAATGAAAAAAACCCTAGACATCCTAAAACCTAACCCTAGGAGATGAAGCGCCAAAAGTCATGTGGGCCCCGTTTGGGTAAGTGAGTACATCAACTTCCCGGGGTCGTAAC
>ML785886.1:69082-87655 GCA_009831015.1 Picea engelmannii
AGTTTCATAAATCAAGTAGAAGTTACTGTTTTGTTTGATTAATTATTTGACGTTAAATTAATATGGCCACTACACCTTTCCTACCATAGTGTAGTCCATTTTGTATATAGGTCATCATAACTTCGAAAAGGGTAGTATTTTTCTTTAATAGAATCCCTGAAGGACTCCCAGGTGAGTCCGACTATAATTAATCAGGGTTCCTATGTTTCATTTTTCTCACAGAAAGTCTCCCACCAATCTTTGACATGGAAGACGACTTTGAGGAGCTCAAAAGTAACAGTTTCTCTATTCGAAAAGTAATGGAAAAAAAAATACCCTTCTGGAAGATTCAACCATTCGTCTACAACATATGCATCTATTTGACCTTCAAATATAGGATTATCAAAGTTGATATGTACCTTGAAGGGGGAGACGACTCCAATTGACGAAGATGCATCATCTGTCGGTAGTCGTCTAAGGATTTGCACAAAGTTATCCACATATTGTTCCTCTGTTGCTCAAGGGATTCTTTGAGAAACATTTTGAAAGGATCTCCCATCCCATCATATTTATTTTCGCCATCCATGAACAGTTTCTTGGGCTTGTGATACAAGTTGTCCTCAAGAGAAACAAGCTTGAGACCCAACTCTCTATACCATAACAGCGTCAAGGACATGCATTAAAAAAATGACAAGGAGAAGACCACTTTGATACCACTGATCTGGATTTATGAGCAGAACGAAATGAAACCACATATTTATAATTTTAACATAGAGACACAGTGAACAATAACAGAGAAACAATAAAACTTGACTTTTATTAAATAATAAATATGCTAAAAAATGTAAAATGCAAACTGAAAACAAGCTTTCTATAATGGTGGCAGCTTATATCTGAGAAGACATATGACGGCTACCCTCATTCACAAGAATATGAGTACAATGAGGCTCCAAAATCCTTTTTACATCAAGCATGAATTTGAAAACCCTAGACATCCAAAAACCTAACCCTAGGAGATGAAGCGTCAAAAGTCATGTGGGCCCTGTTGGGGTAAGTTGGTATATCAACTTCCCAGGGTCGTAACTTTTGCATACAATCTACATTTGGGGCATTTGATACATCTTCAAAAACATCTACCCGAGAAGTACAACTTCCTCTAGGGGTAATGTATTTTCAATAATGACCCTTGGCCCCCCAAAGTCCAAAAAAATGTCGTTTAGGGCCTCAAAACAACCCCAAAAGTTTGGGACTCAAAAATCTAGAAAAAAAAACTGCCATGATAAACGTTGGATGTGAGTCAGCTGGAAGAGGTTGATGGCCACCAATATCCATCTGGATCACATACATTGGGTATTTTTAATGTTTTCCAACCAAAACTATAAGATTTATATTGATAACTTGATCATTCAAATCATATTTATATAACAACTTGACAAGGATTAATACAAAAGTAGTTATGGAGTGAATACATAACCCCACTATACACATTGAATTTTACACCCTCACTCTCTTCCTTAGGGAAATCACCAACACAATGATTGTACCACTATCAAATCACATCCAAGTCTTGATTCCATATGATTTCCTCTATTTTTAAACTCGAAGTAGACTCTAGTTAAGATATGACTTTGATATTGAGTCCTCTACGATGCGTGCCACATTGTTTGGTGCCATTTATTATACTGTCAATCGAAGCTTAACTAGTATGTTTATCCTTAATGTGTTTTGGTATACATTTATACCACTTCTCCTCCATCGTTATGTTGCTTCAGTGTTGTAAGAGATAGAGCCTTTGTATCGGCTCTAACAGGATAGGGTTTCTTCTTTCATTCTACAACTTTTGAATTGAAGAATGGTTTCGAACCAGGCGATGACTCTACCAAGGTAAGGTTATAGGCTATGCCTTCGAATCATACAGTTTACCAGTTTAAAACATTTTCTTATTATTATTAGTCCCTGCCTCTGGCTAAGGGACTATAGCAATCACCTCGATGGTTTACGGGTATTAAAGGGTGCGATATGCTACATTAATTGTGGTGCAATTTGTATGTTTGTTTACCTAGTTTCATAATGTTTTTTGAAAATTCGCTATTAAATTTATTTATCGTTAAAAACAAATCATTTAATAAAAAAAATTATTGGTTCAATGCTCCGTGATGGGACATTAATACCGTGGTGTAAGTTATTTGTTTTCCTCAATTGTCAGAGTTTATAAATACGTTTTGAGTTTATAAATAAGTTTTTGCTCACCTCTCGTGACCTCTCAAACGCCTCCACCTAGACATCGCCTCAAAATCCAGATGGAGAGGTGTATTTATAATTTTAGAAACGATGTGCTTCCAAGAAATATAAAGACAAACATACGAGACAGATGGAGAAGTGTATTTACAATTTTAGAAACTATATTCTTCCAAGCACTATAAAGACAAACATACTAGAGGGGATTCATGAGGAGTCCAATAATTTTCCAAAGACAAACATACTAGAGGGGATTCATGAGGAGTCCAATAATTTTCCAGACAAACATACTAGAGGGGATTCCTAAGAAGTCCGATAATTTTCCTGTTGTACGACGCAAGGAAGAAGAGTTGCAACTTCAAGTAGGAACACCTGACCAAGCATAGTAGGTGGGTAGATTGAAGCACATACATTGCATAAAAGATCTCGTCTATGTCATCAGGTATTACTTCTCCACTGCATAAAATATCATAAAAGATCTCGTCTTTGTCCTTGGGTATTAGTATTTCGCTTACATCATGGTTAGAGGTATACTCATAGAGGTAGAAATTGTTCGATGTATACGCATAGAGGTAGAGGTCTAACAGTCCATACTATCATTAGTATTTTAAAATTGGAAGCTTATTATTATTGTAAAATTTCAAATTATATGACAAAACTAGACTGCATTAATACTCTGTTTCCGCAATGTAAAAATCATATCTATTGAGCAAATTTTGAAGGAACGTGTAAGTATCCAAACAATAAGTATCTAGGAAAAAGTACTAATGGTAATATATGTCTATATAGATAAACAATAAGTCTCTAGAAAAGAGTATTAATGGTAATATATGTCTATATAGATAAACAATAAGTATCTAGAAAAGAGTATTAATGGTAATATATGTCTATATAGATGGTTAGATGTATACAGCCAGAGATCTCACTATGCATATATTACCATTAATACTTTGTAAATGGATGCGTTATAAATATTTTGCTTTTTTAATACTCTGTAACTCATTACTTTTCTAAGAAAAATGATTCTTCCATTCCATACTTGCTCTGATTCTTCCATTCCATACTTGCTTCTATTCACAGGGTAGACGCGTATCGGGCCCTTCTCATAGCTCTTTAATCTGGCGTCGTGGCACAAACATGTTTAGCCATGGATGCAGGACGTGAGGCCACGAGAGAACAGGTTCTCCTCCACTTGTGCTCGGTTCAGGAAATCGGTGTAGGATACCTCTAAGCTGTAAATCAACCAAGGGATGAAACTCAATCTCGAGATAAACTGCCCCATGACCTGGATGACCTGGAAAAATGGTAGAACATTTGTGTGCTATGAATTTAACCTTCCTGGAAAAATGGCAGAACATTTTTGTGCTGTGATTTTAACATTCTAGATGTTTCTATCTTACATTCCCTATTTTTTGCTCACAGTAAGAATTCATGATCACAACTTTCCTCGCGATAGTATTTAAAGAATTTCATTAATGGCGCCTTTCCCTCCATATACTTATCTGGCGAAGGACATTCTTATCGCATAACCCCACACTCAAAATGGATGATTTTTACTAAAAAGCTCTCGGTTGATGAATCTCCATTTCTCGGGTGTCCGATTTGCTGGGCGGAATGTGATTTGTAGGGCATGAAGAGTGAGACTCAAGCCATCTATCTACACATTCCATGTGGAAGCCATGGTTGCAGCTTGGCAACACTTTCACACCTTCACCTTCTGCGAATTCGTCAAGAAGATAGCACACTCCGTTGCACGTTGTGGTTTTGATTATCTATTTACTAGTACTGCAACTACTATGGCTAAAGGTTGATCTACTTAATAGACAAAATTTGAACTCGAACTTTTCAAGGAATCCAATATCCAAGTAACGGACATTTGGTAGAACACCAGAACGCCATCCATGAAATGCATGCCACCCTCCACGTAGTTACTTTATAACTTTATACTCTATTATTTATTTATTACTTTATGTTCTGGGTGGTTGTCTTTTTTTTACAGGTGGGATGCGTATTTTTGTGTTGAGGGTGAGAGGAAGAGATCGGGATCGGTATAATATTCATCCAATTAAGTATTCCCATAATTGGCCTCACCTCAGATCTAAACGGCATTGCGAGGGCGAGAAAATTAAACAAAAATTACGTTCACTGCTCTGCCCTGAATAGGCTCGTGTTCAAATAATTCTGCAAACAACGAATGAGTTCAAGTATTTGGAGGAATCCTCTGATCGTTTCCTTCGGAAGAAGAACCTCTCTGGCGAGGGCAGAGGTGATCGAACTCGCCCTGGGACTCGAAGCGAGCGGGCATCACTTCCTGTGGGTGTCGCGCAGTTCGTCAAACAACTTTCTCTTCAGCGAAGAACTAGATATTTCCCAGCTCTTACCCAAGGGCTTCGAGGGTCGAACCAAGGATAGAGGAGTTTTCGTTCCTTCATGGGTGCCTCAAGTTTCTGTTATCTCTCACCCATGGTAGCGCTAAAGCAGAGATGGAAGGCGATGAATTCACAAGGAGAGAGGAAGTGGAGAGAAGTTAGGGAGTTGATGAAAGGAGAAGGCGGCCATGAGTCCCTTGGAAGAAAGGGGCAACTGATACAAAGCCATGGCCGCTGTTGTCTTAGAACAAACGCAGAAAAGTCGGCAGCCATATTGTCCAACCCATAGATATTCAACTCGCTAAGATCGAATTCCAGTCGGGGATTCTGTATTTCGACGGTCACCATCAATCCAAACGTAACACCTTGCATCGCACCAGAGTTTGATTTCAGTAAGATTGGAAGAAAAATAGCAATAAATATGTAAAAGAAAGGACGATCAGTTGTGCGCAAAATGTTTTATGCCACCCCATAAAGCCAGTAACAATGTTGTGAACCCCTGGCAAATCAATGGTGCTACGATGGGTTGTACTACAAATGAGTGGCTCTACTAGTTGCTACATTATATCGCTCAATATAGAGTCACTCGGCAGTGAAGTTACACAACTATATCCATGGGTACAATTTTAATGTTACAATTTAAAAAGTTTTTTATTTTATATATATATATATTAAATATTTTAATATAAAGTTTTTAGTTATAGGGTTGAGTTTTAAAATTGTGTTTTTTTGTAAGGTTAAAAGAGTTGAAAATGAAAATTATTTTTTTTAAATTGTTCTAAATGTATTTATACTAGCACAGCAGACTGGCCAATGGAGAACGCAGAAAGGGTTCCATTTAGAACAAGAGCCGTGATTGAGTCTACTTCAACACACAGCGCACATACAGAAATTACCCCATGAGCGCCGAAGGTATGGTATGATTTGAGTGTGTTCTGGATAATGACAGGTGAATATTTGGTATGATTTGAGTGTGTTCTGGATAATGACAGGTGAATATTAAACGTGTTGGTGCAGGTCGTGGCATCAAACGACCTTTCAGATATAAAAAATGAGTAAATTTATAATGTGATTAGGTAAATGTAAAAATGCAAACATGTTAACGGATGCCTTCATAAATGCAATGCAAGGAAGCTATGAAAAATAAATCTGAAGCATTGATTTTGGAGGACAACTAAGAATATGCCAGCATCTTCAATGCTTAGTCATCAGATTAGAATTTAAGATTAAAAGATCATTAATTGTGCCCATTGTCAATAAGTGTACGCCTTTAGGAGTAATTAAACATAAGTGCTTGATGAGGTAATGGATGAATGATTGACAGAGACCTATTATGTAGTGAATTTGAAAAAAAAAGATACCATTAAATATGCCGGTGTTCAAATAATTGTGCAAACGACTGATGCGTTCAAGCCTTTGGAGGAACCTTTGGATCTTTGTGCAAAAGACTGATGCGTTCAAGCCTTTGGAGAACCTTTCGATCTTTGTTTCTTCCACCGAGAAGCGTTATGTGCATGATTAAATTAAACATAAAATAGAAGGACTGTTCTACGCTGAGTATGCTGGTATTCAAATAATTTTGTAATCAACCAATGAGTGCAAGCCTTTGGAAGAATGCTTGGATCTTTGCTTCTTCCAGCAGAACCGCTATGTGGGTGAATAAATTAAACAAAAATAACCCCGAATGTTCTACATTGAATCTGCTCGTATTAAAATAATTTTCCAAATAACTAATGAGTTGAATCCTTTCGAGGAATGTTTGGGTTTTTGTTTCCTCCCCAGAACCCTTAAGTGGGTGAATAAATTAAACGAAAAATATCGTGACTGTTCTATTTTTCTACGATGAATATGCTCGTATTCAAATGATTTTGCATGTAACACTTCCAGTTACCTAATATATAAGCAAACATAAATTAGCAGTGCCGATAACATTTCCTATTCTAACCTACTGTGTTACCATGCATACAATCAAACCATTCCACCATAAAATTGATTATTAATTGATGATAATAACCATATAAATACTTTATTACAGGAAATTACTCTTATCAATGCTTCTCACTTCGAAAATGTAATCGTGCGTTCGTAAATGTAACCATACGTTCAATACCGGATGAAATGCAGAATGATATTCTATGTACCAGTCATATCGAAGGCTCTGAATCACATCCACAAACCCAAGACTCACATTCCTCATGAGAAAATCTGAAAATTGCACTCACAGGTACCCGCTGTTTGGAAAGACATTTACATTTGCTTTTAAAGGCAAGCAGGTGCTACTGCCACTCTTTCTTTCTTTCTTTTTATGGAAAAATAAAACGAGGAGAACACAGCGTCTCGAGAATCACACCATGAGTGAACTACAAGATACTAACACTAAATAAGAAACATTTTTTAGAAATAAATTCCATGACTGAGACATGAACCCAGGTTTGTGAGGAATAGTCTATAACTGAGCAAAGTTATTGGAATTTTTCAACGAGGCAGAGGCAGGGACTAAATTTTAGAAATAAATTCCATTACTGAGACATGAACCCAGGTTTGTGAGGAATAGTCTATAACTGAGCAAAATTATTCGAATTTTTCAACCAGGCAGAGGCAGGGACTAGCGGCTTCGCAGCGATTTCCCTTGTTTTGATATAATAGAATATCTAATTTGTTTCTGGTGGTTTATCCACAGGTTTAACTTATCGAAATTTCATTGTCTATTCCAGTTGTTCGACCTTGGGAAAGAACCCATATTTTGTTTCATTCTACAATAAATACACTGGGATCACAAGCTTCCAAGGTACGTTATGACGTTTCAATTCTCAATAGTCATTTTAACATTTTGTTCTTATGTAATATCTATACAATTTAAACTGAGTTTGTTTACGACTTATATACAGGGTTTATGGAAACTCGTGGAGTGTAAACGATTTCCTATGGCCATGGTTATAGGTACCAATGATGCTTGTCATTATTTTAACATCACTTCATGACTGTAAGAATTGTTGTGAGTTAAATAGTGATGAAGAAAAATGTGTGTTGCGTTAAGAAGGTTATGTGGCACCGAAAACTCCGTACCTGAGTTCATATGATCTCATCGTCTGTTTCTTGTTAGGGATTCTACCCATAACACTAAGTATTTTTGTTTCACTTCGTCGAGATGTCATTGGTTTGTTTTACCCAGTGCTTTGTTTTATTCCTCTAGTGTTGTCTTCACTTTTGTCAAATTAGTCCACAACTTCATTACCTCATAGTTATGAGAGCCAACCCTTTTTACAGTTACTTTGATTCGGTTGTTTCCTTGAAATACAGTTTGAGTATATTCTTATTGGATTTCTTTTTAAAATCTCTGTACCAAGATTACAAAGGAACTAAATTACTTATGTATTGTTCATTATAGAACTATGCTTAAATACTCACATAACCCTTATGGTTAGCAACCAATGATTTGTTGTATAGTCTTATTAAGTTATCTAACACAGTTCGACTTCCGTGTCGAGGGTTTGAATATCGACGAGGGTTCGAGTATCAATGCAACCCTCTGCTTATAATATATGTATAAATATGTGTAATCATGCGTCGACTTCATCGATTATTAAGGAACCTACCTTCGTTCCATATTCGATCCATCATGCCTATAACTGGCACGATTTTCATTTTAACAGATTAGCATGCTATAACCTGGTTAAAACTTTGTTCAATGACTATTTGTTGATTTCCATGGTTTTAATTCAGTTGGGTATCAATGGAAATCATTTTTTCACTTATATTCTATATGTTGAAAAAAACACACTTTTCATAGTCAACTATGTCTGCATTGTACTTAAAAGTATTTTCATAGTCAACTATGTCTATATATATATAATAAAGATTACTATGTATTCTTTTTTTCCTTTATGTAGTAAAAATAAACTCTTTACAACTATATCATTCTACATGTTCTATTATAATTTTCTTGTGTTTCTCGTTGCAATAATATAATCAATTTTCTTTCAAGATAAGAACATTTCTTTAGCATTTAACTATATATTATTATCAATAGTATAGAGATAAAAGAATACAAAAAATACATAGAATTAGGATTTTCTCGGACTTTCTTTGCTATAACAAATACTACAAATTTACATTATTTACCTACTACAATGTATTAATTCATAATCAGAAAAAAATGAATAAATTACAAAAAAGGTATCTGAGCCTACTTCAAGAAATGGAAACAAAGTGAGTAGAGAACCACTTCCTCACAACCATAGACACAAACAACCAATATTACTTGTTCTTGTCACCCCGAGCCTAAATCATTATTCCATATGGACTGAAAAATGTATAAACTTCTCTAGAAATCTCAGAGTTTGATTCTTTCTGAGATCCACCAAAATCAAATTTCCTCACAAGTACTCACTAGTGTCCTTCCTCATAACATACTTTTATATAAAAGCATACCTAGTTCCTTTTCAAGTTAGCCTCATCCCTAACTCTAGGGAATCTTCTTGGCCTAAAGTTTTGTGCTAGCTTGTTCCCTCACATCCCACACCTTTGGGAGTTGGGTTCCACTTGTCCCCTCGACAATATTTACTCTGGTAGATTTTATCCTTTTCACTCACCCATGGAATAATAATTTACTCTTTGTAACTAAATTCTATAATCAGTTTGTTTCTTGTCAATAAAATAAATTAAAAATAATATTTACAAAAATATTCATCATCTTTAATTCCTATGATGATATAACTTCACATAAGTCTTTTCCAATACTTTCATAACATAAACCATCAAAACTTAAAATTCTTCAATGTTTGTAAACTAAGGGACATTACATCCTCTCCCCCTTGAATTGAAAACCATTCTCGGTGTTCCAATATGAGCATATCGGCTCTGGAAAATAAATGGATATACCTTTCTCATGGATTCTTCCATTTCCCAAGTAGCCTCCTTAGGACAAAAGTGCCTCTACTGCACTTTAACCTAAGCTATGTCTTAGTTCTATAACATAATTTCTGTCCTATCGAAAATACATAGAAGTTTCACTTGAAACTCCCCTTAAGTTTCCACCTGAATCACATCCCAATTTACAACATGATGGCTTGAAGTGTAAGTTGATAGGTCAGACCCTAATCTAGTGAACACTGGAAATGACCCACAATACTATGGTGTCAAGTTGGTACTTTTTCCAAATTTCAATGCATTGTTTATGGGTTTAACTTTAAGATAAACATGATCCCATATATTAAAGTATGCATGTGTTCTTTTAAAATATGAAAAAAACTTTTGTTTTTCATGTGCACTTTTCAAATTCTATTTTTCTTTTGGAACAATTGTTTCCATTTCTTTTCTATGTCGTCCCAACTAACATGTGTTCAACACTGTTGATATTTTGATGTAACTACGAAAGATATTCTTTTGTATTTGTATTGGAAAACATTAAGAAGGTTATTGTAATCTTATTGTATAAATTGGCTCAAAAAAAAATATTATTTTATTGTTATCCTTGTTGTAAAATTCAAAAAAACCCCTCTCAGGGTTGAATCGTTTTGGGAGTCAGTTATGTGTATAAATAGAGGTTGAGTTCCTCTCATATGTACATATAAAACTCTCATTCTCTTTTGTATTTGGATCATTGAAAATGAGGTCTAGCATAGAAGGTCTTGGTTTCTTGGTCTTGGTCTATTTTTGGAGAGATATAATGTGACATTCTATTGGTTGAAGGAATCTATAATGAAGAATCAGTTGCTGGGTTTTCTCCCCCATCAGGGTTTCCTGGGATATATCTTGTGTTGTATGCTTGTTTATCTTTCAGTTATCCTATTACATGCAATTTTTAATGAATGTTAAAGAAGATAGTTGTAACTTCTAAAATTCTAACATGGTATTAGAGAGGGCTTGAATAAAAGAAAATTCACAGATCTAGAAGACAAAAGGAGTCATTTTTCTTTGTAGGAGTGGTTGTCGGAAAAGGAAAGGGAACCAACAAGTGCACCTTAGTGGAGCACATCTTTTCCCTGGATCAGATCTTTAGAATCCATAATTTTTTATTTAGGGGTAGGATGACTATCATAACCAAACGATGTGTGCAAACGAGAGATCCATGAAAAACCAAACGATGTGTGCAAAGGTTGCGCAGAAGGTAAGAATGTGAAACACTCCTTTCCCAACAATGATATCAGAGCCAAAAGAGTATTGGACATCATGCACTCAGATGTGTGTAGACTGATGTCAACAACTTCACTAATAAGGTATGTATATTATGTGTTTTTTATTGATGATTACTAACATAAAACTTGGATCTATTTATTGAAGGAAAATAATGAAGCGTTTGGAAAATTAAAAGAATTCAAGGCACTGGTAGAAAACCTGACAGAACAAAAGATAAATACCTTGCGATGATATAATGGAGGAGAATTCAATTCAGAGGAATTCAAATAATATTGCAAGGAAGTTGGGATTAAGAGGGAGATTTCTACTCCCTACAATCGTCAACAGAATGGAGTAGCAGAAAGGAAAAATTGGGTGATCATGGAAGAAGTGAAGGATATGATTCATGATCAAGATCTACCTATGCATATATGGGAAGAAGCAACAAAGACTTCAGTGTATGTGAAAAATATAAGTCCCCACAAACTACTTGAAAACAAGACACCAGAGGAGATGTTTTCAGGATAGAATATGGAAGTCAACCATCTAAGTATATTTGGTTTCCCCGTATTTGTGCATGTCCCCATGGAAAAGAGGACAAAATTGGATCCATTTGGAAAGAATGGCATAGTTTTTTGTTACAATGACATATTAAAGGCATACAAGATATATATTCCCAATTACCAGAAAGTTGATATTAGAGGAGATGTCACCTTCAATGAGAGTGTATCTTTCAGCAAATGAAAACAAGAATGTGAAAAAAAGGTTCACGAGGAGAAGAATGAAGTTGCTATAGTTCCAGAGGGAGAAGAAGTTGAACTAGAGGAAGTCAGTCATGAGGAACAATGTCATGAATTAATGTTGAATTCCAGGAAGAGAATACCATCTTGGGAACATGAGCTCATCAGAGATGCAGAAAGATATGGTGCCCCAAAAAAATATCTCATGGAATGTAAGAAGTCAAAATCGTATTCCAACTATGTGGCATGTTTTTGTGATAGCATAGATGCAAAACCATCTAGTTATGGAGAGGATGTAGAAAAGAGGATATGGAAGGATGTCATGGGGGAGGAATATGAGTCCATAGTAAAGAATGATGTATGGCATGTGGTCCCCAAACTAAAGGAGAAATCAATAGTAAGTTCAAAATGGATCTACAATATGAAACATGTAGTTGATGGAAGTATTGAAAAGTATAAGGCTATATTTGTGGCTCAGGGATTCTCTCAGAAGGAGGGTATTGACTATGAGGAGACATTTTCTCCTTTGGCGACATATACCTTGATTAGGAATATACTTCCGTTGGTCGTAGTAATGAAATGGAAGGTGCATCAAATGGATGTGAATACATCCTTCTTGAATGGTGAAATAAAAAGGAAGTATATGTGGAGCAACCACAAGGGTTTGAGGTACATGACAAGGAGAAACATGTGTGTAGATTGAAGAAGGAGATATATGGATTAAAGCAAGCACCAAGAGCATTGTATGGCAGGATCGACAATTTAATGACAATATTAGGATTTACAAACAACACTGCATATCCTGAACTTTACTTTAAGGTTGTGGATGATGATTTGGTAATACTATTGTTGTATGTGGATGACTTGTTTCTAACATGTGTGGAAAATATCATCTCAGAGTGTAAGAGAAAATTGGTTGTTGAGTTTTAGATGAAATATCTCTGGATGATGCATTAATTTTTGGTTCTCGAGGTTTGTAAGAGACAGGATGAGATATTTTTGAATCAAGGGAAGTATGCCATGGAAATATTGAAGGGGTTTGGGATGTTGGATTGCAAGGAAATTGCTACACCTATGGTATCAAATCTAAATTTGTTGTAGGATACAACTTCAAAGACTGTGGATGTTACTTTATACAGGAAGATGGTGTGTTCATTGATGTACTTGATGAACACGAGACCAAATATATGTGTTTATGTGAACATCCTGAGTCATTATATGGAGCTGCCAGGGCAGGTTCATTTGGCTGCAACAAAACATGTGATGAGGTACCTTAAGGGTACATTAGATTATGGTCTCATGTATGTGACAAACAATGAGTTCGGGTTATATGGATATTCAAATTCAGATTGGGCTGGAAGGATTTCTGATGAGAAGATTACTTTGGCATATTGATTCAGTCTAGGATCCAGTATGGTTTCGTGGAGCAGCAAGAAGTAGTCATGTGTAGCACTCAGTACGGATGAGTCTCAATATGTGGCAGCATGTGAAACATGTAGAGAAGTATTGTGGCTTCAGAAGCTATTTTCTGGGTCATTTTGTCTCAAAATGGAGGCAACCTACATTTGGTGTAACAACCAGAGTTGCATGAAGTTTTCATAGAATCTAGTGTTCCATGATAGGTCAAAGCATATCGAGATCAAATATCACTATATTAGGGATATGGTGCAAAGGGGAGCATTGAGGATCTAGTATGTGACTACCGAGGAGCAAGTTGCAGATGTGTTGACCAAGCTTGGCATGGTCCCTCTTCAGAGGAAGTGATGAGGTACAAATGCATTGCGGGGTAGTGGATGTCTTGGGGACATGTTGTAGCTATTTGAGAGCTACCCATAGGCCGTGGATGCATTGGTTGTGAAGCCACAGGGGTGCACATGATGAGGTATAGATGCATTGTGGGGTAGTGGATGTCATGGCGACATATTCAAGTTATTTGAGAGCGACCCACAGGCCTTGGATGCATTGGCTGTGAAACCATGTTGTACTATGGATATTTGATGATGTATAGATTCATATGTTCAACAGTAAATAGTCATGAGGTCATGTGGAAACAAAGAATATCTTCCTAGTTAAGAGGGAGTGTTGATATTTTTATGTAACTATAGAAGACATTCATTTATATTTGTATTGGAAAACATCGAGGAGTTTATTGTAATCTTATTTTATAAATCAAATCGAAAGAAATTATTATTTTATTTTTATCCGTATTCTAAAAGTTAAAGTGGCCCCTCTTAGGGTTTTTTTTTAGGAGTCATTTATGTGTATAAATAGAGTTCGTGTTCCTATAATTTGTACATACACACAACTCGCCTTCTCTTGTCTATTTGGAGGATAGAAAAGGAGGTTTAGCATAGGAGGTCTTGGTTTCTTGGTCTTTGGTATCTTGGTATTGGTCTATTTATGGAGAGGTATAACGTGACATTGTAATCGTTGAAGGAATCTATATCGAAGAATTAGTTGTTGGGTTTTCTACCCCATGAGGGTTTCCCATGATATATCTTATGTTTTGTGATTGTTTATCTTGTAACTTATAAAATTATAGCAGGCACTTCCTATTGTACATCACCTAAAAGGGACTCATCTTTAAAGAGGTTTGGTAACCATTATTTTATGAAAAATCAACCAAACGAAGGTACTCTTTCCACTTTGTAGGGAAATCCATTACATACATCCGCAACATATCCTCTGCAATTTGGTTAGTCCTTTCAGTATGACCATCATTTTGGGGATGATATGTGGTAATTAAATTCAACTGAGTATCCAAACCACTGAACAAGGTGTAATGTACCTCAAAATTTACATAAAAAAAATAAAAATTAATTGGGTACTTTGAGTTGATTCGGTATCTTTAAAGTTTCAACCATTTGTCAACCATAATGTACAACAACCTTATTTCCTTTTACTTCTCTATCATATTTTAACATATTGTCGCCTCTTCCTATTTTAGTATTGAGTTATATATGAACATAGGTACATAGCTAGGGATATCTTGTTTCATTGCAACTTGGTATTATCCACCGTTTTCATTTCCAAAACCTACTTTATGATAAGGAGATGTAACTACTTAGAACCACCATCATATTAATGCAATGGTCATAGATGTAAGGCCTTACATCATTCATTCTAATATTTATATTATTATAGGGTCTACAAGAAGAGGTTAACATTATTCAGAATACTTTTAAACAGACACTGTTGGTATAAAATTGGACACTAATTTTCATCATGAAATAAAGCGCGCAGAGGCTAAACTTGGTAAGGTTAGGTTACCATCGTGCAATTAGGAAAATTTCGGTGCCTAATGATATTAAACTAGCCACTTCGGAAGGTTAATGCGATGGTGGTTAGGTTCAATACATAACCAATATCATAAGACTAAACAGTAACCCTGCATAGGCTACCCAGTGTACCTTGTCATTAATATTTGGAGCACTGATAAAGGTCGGAACCATCTTTCCTTAAAGGCATGTCTGCAACATTTAAGGTGCTCTGATATGAGTCTATTCGGTTCAGTACTCGGCCTGCGTGCCCCAATGCAATGTCAACAACTTGCCATATTCACATGGCCCAAGTACGAATACCCCATCCCCATTACTCCATGAGAAAGGTCATTCCAGCGCTTTCACTTTCATTCTGGTTTTTGGTTTGGTGAAGGAGAAAGAAATATTTTAGACCATTTTCCATTTGGATTTAGCATCGTGGTCCTGAGTTTGTGATTTGGCCCCTGTGCCAGATGGGTGGAAATCTTGGAAGGAACTTCTCGATGGGGCAGCTCTGTGTGGGGTAAGTTTTCTCTTGACAGTTCTTTTGTTTATGCATTCAGATATTTCTGTCTCGTCGAGTAGGTATTTGCATGCTCCTATGTTTTCCTAGTCAGTTCCTTGGCAGCATTCTCATTTTACTTCGAGGTTACTATAAAAAAGGGGTAGGTCTTTTCACAGTCTATCCCATTTCTCTGTACTATCCTTCCTGTCGAAGCCGAGAAAATACCCTCTTGTGGTGGAACTTATCATGATGTTTGTTATAAATGTGCATTTGGGATATTCTATTTTTTATGGAACTGTTGTTATTGGGCCTAGTTTCCTCCATCGATTAGTCTCTTAGATGACAGAGTGTCGTGTCCGGGTTTCCCTTACTTGGGTGCGTAACATACCTTTCGGCACAAGGTTGCTCTTGAAAAATTTTGTGTTTAAAAAAGTGTTTGCTCGTGTTATTATGTCGATTAGAAGCGATGTTCTAATGGCTGGAGGTGGTTTAATCTTTTCTGTTTATGTTTGAAATGTCACATTGATTTTATATTTACCCTTATTTTATGATCGTTATGCACATATCATTTATGTAATGTTTCTTTGGATTAAAACTGGTATTCATCGCTAATGATGGCCCCTTTTGATGTGTGAGGGTACCCATCAGGGGGACATAAAATCCTCTTCCCTTTTCGGTCTAGGAGGCAAACAGTTTAGCGCGATGGCGAAGGTTATGAAACCCTACACTACAGTTAAGTCTTTCACCGGCCCCTTTCTAATTACGTTTCTGTTCCTTAATTTAATCATATTATTCCTATTAGATATATTTTAATTGTTTCACATTACTTTGTCTAGGTACAATCACGCTGAAGCGTGGACATGCCCTCTTTACTGCAAGAGGTATTCGGGTTCCAAAACAATTCCCTTCCATCTAAGTCATTTCGAGTTTATATGCACCGATGGTCAAGGCTATATCCCGTTCCTAATACTTTGAAAATATTTTGTTTCCCAGTACGCCCTAATTTGTATTAATGACTGGTATTTAGAAAGTACGCCAAGCTTGCGCCTGTTTGGATTTGTGTTATCTATACAGTCGTTCCCTTTAAATAATATGAACATTATGTATTGAGTTTATTTGTTCTGGATATAAATGAAGTAACTGGTTCAGAACTGACACTTTATGTGTTTAACATCCTCCTCTATATTTCTGAAAACTGGTTTGTTTCAATACAGAGTTGAATTCATTTCTTGAATTATTCTAGTTAATTTCCTAGAATTCATATTATTATTAATTACACCATCATCCCGATATTATTTAACTATGCACAGTATTATACCTACAACTAGCACAGTAATAGTGCGTTTAAGGGGGTTTGTTTTCCACTGGCATTGTGCGATTGCATTCATGACTTCCAGGTTTTTGTTTAAGTTCGTGCATTTATTTCTGTTATACAAGTAGTAATGGTAGGAGTTTAACTTGAGTCACAATTTTCCCCATTCGTAATTTAACTCATGAACCAGTTGTGTAAATGTCTTCGTGGGAATCCCATGCCTGTGGAACTCCATCCAGATTTTGGCTTTTAATGTCTTGGCTAGAAATAATGTAGGAAAATACTCTTATCTGATTGAGGGTATGATAGGTCGAGACTTTCATAATTCGTAATTGTTTTTCTCTCATATGATTACTTTACTCGTTTATACCATATATCATGTCTTGTCCTGAATTAGAATATTGCCCTGTAGCTACGCTATGCAATCAATACTTACCTTTTGTTCCTACTTCATCCATTAATCAAGCATTCTATCGATCTTCTCACCAAAATAAAATAGCTTTGTTCCTACGACAACACTACTAAAACCATACTAAAGTACCTATACTCCAATTTTTCTGTAATGGGGTCTGTGGAGTTTTCTGGATTATTTTCCTACGAATATGTTTATATATATATAGTACCCGACTCTATTATAGTTGGTTCACTTCAACGTCATTGTATCGTTTATACAGAATACATGTTATATAATGCATCTCTGTTCATAATATACCTGTACAGGTCTATATGCATATCGAATATAATCTCAGTGTTGTAGGGTGTATTTACTTAGAGTTTGAACTTGTATATTCACTAGTGGATATTCATTGTATACTATAGTCATCTACAGGAAATATAATTCACCATAGATGTTGGTACGCTTGGCTTCAATCATACTATGCAAACAATTTAATTTTCTTTTGTTCAACAAAATTAATTGAGAAGATAGATGTAGATTGTAGTCAATGAACAACCTTTGTCTAGGTTAATCAATGCATGCTAACTTTAAGGATTTCACTATATACGTAACCAATTCACCCCACAGAGACAGAGATACTGAAATTCAGATACAGTAAATAACTTACAGCAATTATACGATCATAAAAATAGATACTAGGAGCCATTTCAGTACTGATTTAACATGTATAGTACCACAGATATAAAATCATTCAGACAGATAAGGGTTAGAGTATCATATCTGAACTAAACTTGCGGGAAGACAAAGGGAATGGTCACGTTCCTTCAAACCATAAAACAGAGCAGCCAAGATCACTTGCAGGGTTCACCCCCTAGCCTGACCATGAGTCCATGAGGGAAAACTTGGAAATCCCTCCTCAGCAATGTCCTTCAAACTAGTAGTCCCCTCTTGCTTCACACTCATTCAGTGTTCATAACAACAAGGAAAACAAATCAATAGTTTTCCTTTTCCAGCATACTTGACAACATCCTGCCTCCTCACATATTCTTATTTATCAATTTGCCTAGGTCTTTTTCCCTCCTTTGGGAATTTTCGTAGCTGTAGCGAACCTCATCATTACGACAACAACTCTATAGTAGGTGCAATTTTTTTTTTTGTTTTTTTTTTTGTTTAAGGTGTGTGCGCGCGTGTAGAAGTAACACACCCATGACTCTACGTCGCCCCTTGACAACCAAAAAGACGCAACCACGAAGTTCATCACAAGAAGACTAAAGGCACACGATGAGTAACTGCAAACAATAGATGACCATAGGCATAAGGTGCACAACGCAAACATTTAGCGAAAAAAGTAAACTGACCACCCACCCGTCCTACCCTGCAAGGTTAGGACCTCCAAGACACATAATCAACGCTCAAGCCCAGGTTCCCATCGATTTTAACCATTTAAGGTCTCAGGGCTGGCGACTGTTATGAGGAGCATGGAGGTGTCTACATCCCACCCAACACAACAGACCAAGCAACCAACTGACCACAATCAAGTACAACATAAATAAGAAGAACAATTGCGCCCCTTACGGAAGGCGCGTGACAAGGACTCTGACAACGAACACCCAAGTTCACAATAAATCCAGACTCAACAACCCTCATTTACTAACT
>ML785886.1:120337-156812 GCA_009831015.1 Picea engelmannii
CTTATAACTTATACAGTAAAAGAAAATAAATGTTAACGAGACTCCATATTCCAGTTACGCTCCATTATTATAATATTAAATGTTTTATAATTACAAGAATGGTATAAGAACGGTTTTAGTCATAGTGTAAATTAAATTTTAGTAGAATGAATGTTTTAAGAATTTGCAAGAGCTGTTTAAAGGCACAGTTCCACTCTTGCGACACATTCTGAGCCGTATCAGTAGTCTCGGGCTGTTTAAGGCACAGTTCCACTACTGCGACTCTACTGATGGATTCATTCATTCCGTGACCGTACTGTGCCTAACCCTGGTATCTGTCTCTGCCTATAGCCTTTGTTGCCCGCCTCCAGTTCGGGGCGTTGCTTCTTGTCGTTGTTATGCCATGTCGGGTCGTCTTGATTGTGTCCGTCTTACTTGCATCCTGTTGGTTCAAGGTTGACATAGAGTCTAGGGGGATGTTCTTCTACACACGCGCACACACTGTCACACAAAAGAAAAAAATATTTCACCCGTTGACTGAGTAGATTTTCTTGGCCCGGAGGGCCGTTACATAGGTCTTTTCACAGTCTATCCCATTTCTCTATACTATCCTTCCTGTCAAAGCTGAGGAATTCCCCTCTTCTGGTGGAACTTATCACGATGTCTGTTATAAATGTGCATTCGGGATATTCTATTTTTGATGGAACTGTTGTTATTGGGCCTAGTTTCCTCCATCGGTTAGTCTCTTAGATGACAGAGTGTCGTGTTCGGGTTTCCCTCACTTGGGTGCATAATAGACCTTTCAGCACAGGGTTGCTCTTGAAAATTTCTGTGTTTAAAAAAGTGTTCGCTAGTGTTATTATATCGATTAGAAGCGACGTTCTAATGGCCAGAGGCGGTTTAATCTTTTCTGTTTATGTTTGAAATGTCACATTGATTTTATATTTACCCTTATTTTATGATCGTTATGCGCATATCATTTTTGCAATGTTTCTTTGGATTAAAAATAGTATTCATCGCTAATGATGGGCCCCTTTGATGTGCGAGGGTAACCATCAGGGGGACACGAACTCCTCTTCCCATTTTGGTCTGGGAGGCACATGGTTAAGCACGATGGTGAAGGTTATGAAACCCTCCACTATAGTTAAGTCTTTAACCAACCCCTTTCTAATTACGTTTATGTTCCTTAATTTAATCATATTATTCTTGTTGGATATATTTTAATTGTTTCACATTACTTTGTGCAGGTGCGATCATGCCAAAGCATGGACACGTCCTCTTTACTCCTTCAAGAGGTATTCAGGTTCCAAAACAATGCCCTTCCATCTAATTCATTTCAATTTTATATGCACCGATGGTCAAGGCTATGTCCCGTTCCTAATACTTTGAAGATCTTTCATTTCCCAGTTTTGTATTAGTTGTTTTAAGGGTACGCCCTAATTTGTATTAATGACTGGTACTTAGAAAGTATGCCAAGCTTGTGCCTGGTTGGATTTGTGATATCTAGACAGTCGTTCCCTTTAAATAATATGAACATTATGTATTGAGTTTATTTTTTGTGGATATAAATGAAGTAACTGGTTTGGAACTGACACTTTCTGTGTTTAACATCCTCCTCTATATTTCCAAAAACTGGTTTTTTTCAATACAGAGTTGAATTCATTTCTTGAATTATTCTAGTTAATCTCCTAGAATTCATATTATTATTAATTACACCATCATCCCGATATGATATAACTATGCACGGTATTATACCTACAGCTAGCACAATAATAGTGTGTTTAAGGGGGTTTGTTTTCCACTGGCATTGTGTGATTGCATTCATGACTTCCAGGTTTTTGTTTAAGTTCGTGCATCTATTTCTGATATAAAAGTAGTAATGGTAGGAGTTTAACCCGAGTCATGTTTTTCCCCATTTGTAATTTTACTCATGAACGAGTTGTGTAAATGTCTTCGTGGGAATCCCATGCCTGTGGGACTCCATCCAGATTTTGGGTTTTAATGTCTCGGCTAGAAATAATGCAGGAACATACTCTTATCCGATTGAGGTTATGATAGGTTGAGACTTTCAGAATTCGTAATTGTTTTTCTCTCATATGATTACTTTACTCGTTTATACCATATATCTCATCTTGTCCCGAATTATAATATTTCCCTGTAGCTACGCTATGCAATTATTACTTACCTTTTGTTCCTACTTCAACCATTAATCAAGCATTCTATCAATCTTCTCACTAAAATAAAATAGATTTGTTCCTACGACAGCACTACTAAAACCATACTAAAGTACCTATACTCTAATTTTTCTGTAATGGGGTCTCTGGAGTTTGCTGGATTATTTTCCTACAAATATGTTTATATATATATATATATATATATATATATATAGTACCCGACTCTGTTATAGATAGTTCACTTCAGCGTCATTGTATCGTTTATACAAAATACCTATTATATAAAGTATCTCTATTCATAATATATATGTATAGGTCTATATGCATATCGAATATAATCTGAGTGTTGCAAGGTGTATTTACTTAGAGTTTGAACTTGTATATTCACTAGTGGAGATTCACTGTATACTATAGTCATCTACAGGAAATATAATTCACCATAGATGTTGGTACGCTTGGCTTCAATCATACTATGCAAACAATTTAATTTTCTTTTGTTCAACAGAATTAATTGAGAAGATAGATGTAGACTGTAGTCAATGAAAAACCTTTGTCTAGGTTAATGAATACATTCTAACTTTAAGGATTTCACTATATACGTAACCAATTCACCCCACAGAGACAGAGATACTGAAATTCAGACACAGTAAATAACTTACAACAATTATACGATCATTAAAACAGATACTAGGAACCATTTCAATACCGATTTAACATGTAGAGTACGACAGATATAAAATCATTCAGACAGATAAGGGTTAGAGTAGAATATCTGAACTAAACTCATGGGAATACAAAGGGAACAGTCACGTTCCTCCCAACCATAGAACTGAGCATCCAAGATCACTTGCACGGTTCACCCCCTAGCTTGACCATGAGTCCATGAGGGAAAACTTGGAAATCCCTCCTCAGCAATGTCCTTCAAACTAGTAGTCCCCTCTTGCCTCACACTTATTCAGTGTTCATAACAGAAAGGAATAAAAAATCATTAGTTTTCCTTTTCCAACATACTTGGTAGCATCCTGCCTCCTCACATATGCTTATTTATCATTTTGCCTAGGTCTTTTTCCCTCCTTTGGGAATTTTCGCAACTTTATAAATCCCTGATTTTCAGGGGTTGCCAATGGCCAATTCACTGATTTGCCACTTGTAAAAATCAACCTAGAGGTAGTTCCAACATGTTCCCCTCTCATGTAGTCATTGTCAACTAAATTTAACATGGTTGTCCCCTTTGTCCCCTGAAATCAATATAAAATATTATGTTTTCCTACAAGTATCATAGTCAAATAGTTAGTTGGGACAAATCAGATCTCTACCCAACAGTCATAATCATTTATTACAATTATAAAATTCGGAATTCGGAATTGCCATAAATGGCAAAAATTTTCCAATTCCGAATTTACTAAAAATGGAATAACTTTCCAGCAAATTTAAATTCTAAAAATATTTTTATTATTTTTTTTTCGTGGGATGTCACACAAGGCCTTCCATAAATTCGAGGTGAATTTTGTATCACTATCTAAAATTATAGTCTTGCGTAAACCATGCATCCTAAAGATATCCTTCATGAAAATTTATGCAATGTTTATAACTTTATGAGTTGATTTCACTCGAATGAAGTGTGCAACTTTAGTGAGTTTCTTTATTACTACCATTATAGATTCATTTACTTTCTTGCTTGTAGGAAGTCCTGTAATAAAATCCATTCTTGTCAATTCCCATTTCCACTCAGGAATGACTATTGGTTGGAATAATCGAGTTGGGTGAAGGTGCTCAATTTTAACTTCTTGACACTCAAGGCACCTAGCAAGATATTAAGTGACGTTAGTTTTCATTCCGAGCCAGAAATACTCTTTTTTTCAGAGTTGTTATATTCTTTTGGTAACCTAGGTGACCTGAATAAGGTTTCTTATGTACTTGAGCTAATATTAAATTATTCAAATATGTGTTATTTAGAACATAAATTCTATCTTTATGGTGCACTAAACCATCATGATTGCATCTGAATTTTGATTCTTCCTCAAGTGATTTATTATTATCTATTTTTTCGTGTAACTTATTATAAATTTCATCATTTTCTGTTGTTGATTTAATTTTTTCTTTTAAATGAGTTTGCATGTTACAATTGAAAATTTCATTTAGTTTTTGTTCTGCATGTGCTAATTTATTTTATTTTCCTTTAATGTGTCTTATCTCAAAATCATATTCACTTAGGAAAGATAAGCATCTTGTCTGTCATGCATTCAATTTTTGTTGACCGAAAAACTACTTAAGGATAAATGATTTGTTTTCAACCAAAATCTTCTACCCAACAAGTAGTGTAACCACATTTTAAAGCATGTAAAATAGTAGTTAGTTCCAAGTCATGCATTGCATAATTATTTTCATGAGGTTTCATCTTTCTTGATTCAAAGGAAATTACATGATCATATTGTAACAATACTCATCATAATACCTCTAATGAAGCATCAATAGAGACCACAAAATCTTTATGCGGGTCTCTTGTCTTCAAGATAGGTGTCTTTGTTAATAATTGTTTTAGCTTTTCAAAACTCTCTTGACATTTCTCTGTCTATTTAAATCCGATTCATTTCTTTTGCAAAGAAGTTATTGGATAAGAAAGTTTATAAAACCTTTTTATGAATCTACGATAATATTCTGTGATTCCCATGAAAGATCAGACATCCAACACATCCTTTGGAATTGGCGAATATAGGATGGCATTGACCTTTTCTGAGTCAACTGAGATCCCTTCACCTGAAATTACATGTCCCAAATACTATACTTTATCTTGATAAAATTTACACTTGCTAAAATTTGCGTACAATTGGTTCTCTCTAAGTGTTTGCAAAACCATTCTTAAGTGTTCATCATGTTTCTCTTTGGTTTTTGAATAAATCAATATATAATATATAAACATAATTACCAACTTCTCTAGATTTTTTCTCAATTGTTGTTCATTAATCACACAGATGTAGCAGGTGAGTTTGCTAAACCAAAAGGTACCACTACAAATTCATAGTTTCCATATCTAGTTTGGAAATAAGTATGTGTATACCCCCCTCTTTAATTCTAACATGATGGCATCCTCATCGTAAATATATCTTAGAGAAAATCTTAGCTTCTCTAACTTGATAAAACAAGTCATTAATGCAGGGTAAAGGTAACTTGTTTTTAATTGTCATTTTGTTAAGTTTCTTGTAATCAATACACAATTTGAAGGTTCCATCTTTCTTTTTAACAAATGAGATTGGTTCTCCCCACAGAGACACACTAGGTCTGATATACTATTTATCTAAGAGTTATTGAAGCTACATATTAAGTTTATTCAGCTCTAGAGTACTCATTTAGTAAGGTGATCTAGATACTAGTGCATATCTGGGTACCAAATCTATGGTAAAATCTATATCTTGCCTAGGAGGTAATTACAAAATTTCCTCTAGAAATACATCGTGAAACTCTTTCAATATAGACTACTTAGTTAATAAATTTTCATTTATTTCTTCACTACTTTCTGATATTTGCATGACATAAATCTCACAACCTTTTCTTGCATTCATTTTTAACTATAAAGTGAAGATGTGTCTTATTTACACATCTTGTGGTATTCCTTTTACTATTTTAATTTCTCCAAAATCATCTGAATAGTGAAAAGTCTTGTCATTAAAGTTTAAAATAGTTGAATGTTTTTCCAACCAATTCATTCCACGGATCATAAGATCCTAATGGTAAAATATTTAGATTTAATTTGGTTTCCATACCATCAATGTTTACCACACAATCTTTTACCAACTCGACAACTTTTATTTTTGTTCCTGTAGCTAACTGAGCTAGCCAAGATTTCTTATGTTTAATTTTATCCAGTGTATATTTTTATACCACTGTAGGTGAAATATAACTTAGAATTGCACCAGGGTCTATTAAAATGGATACAAGTTTCTGATTTAATATACCTTCTATCTCCACCATGGAGGATTAATGATTATCCTGTCAATTTTCAAGGGAAGCATTGATTTTTGTTTTTGTTTAAAGGGAAATTTTTGTACAGGTGATGCTCTTTACAACCCCAACACTGAAGAGACAACCTAAATGTATCACTAATGATCTTATTCTCCAAATTTGTAGGTTTACTATTGTTCTGAACTAATACACTTTGTTGTCCCATAAATATGTTTCTCCTAACTGGTGCACTATGTACTAATACACTTTGTTGTCCCATAAATATGTTTCTCATAATTGGTTCACTATGTGAAGATTAAAATTTTTATTATTAAGATCAAACTCGTCCTTATTTTTATGATGTATATTTTTTATATTTTCATATCTCTATTTAAATTGAGAAAAGCATAGTTTAGCATGCCTTATTACTTAATCCATTGTATTTGGATTAAGAAATTAAATTTTGTCTTTATATGCTTCAGGAAAATAACTCATGAACCATTAAACATTTTCCTTTTCCTCCCTCGAGTAGGGTACATATCTCATCAAGTTCATAAATTTAGTGAAAAAATCCTCAATAGACATATTTCCCACCATAAGTTCATGGAATGTTTTGGCCTTTTCATCATAGTATCTTTCTGTTAAATATTTTTGTTTAAAATATTTTTTTAATATTTTCTAGTTCAGTTCTCTGCTCCTAATCTCGTTAACCATTTTTGTCTCGTGCTACCAAATGACACCTTTTCCATTCAGTTGATACACAACTACTCTAGTCCTCAAATTTATGGGATTATTGTAGATTTGGAAATATTTACTCATGTTCAGAAGCTAAGATTTTTCTCCTTCCTCAAACTCACCATCAAAACTAGGTGGTTTGATTTTCTTAAACTCTTTGAGTAATTCTTCCTCGTGGAATTTCTTTTTCTTAGTTTTAGGTACAATTTTCTACAAAGTGTTTCTATAAGAGTTATCCTCACTACTTTCTTTAATCAATAACTATGTTTTATCATTTTTTTCTTGATAATATTTACACTTTTGTGCCTCTTCATTGGAAGGTTATCTCTTGTTATTTACTAGCCTGTAGCTTTTCTTTGTTTTCCTTTATTCTTTGTATTTCTTCTTTTATACTACACATGGTTTCCAACAATCCTATAGAGTTATATTGAGGTTTCTCACTATTTAGTTCCACATAAATCGGTGGTCCATTTGTGTTGATCTACCAGGTTCTTCACCCTTGATACTTTTTTTATTTTCTTTAGGTGAAAAACACAATGACATCAGTTCTTTTTCTTATAGTAGATTTCTATATGTAATTTTATATAAAATTTATGTTCATTCTGAGCCCATAATGTCATAGTGTTAAACCGTGTTTTGATACCATTTATAATATCTCCTATAACCAAAATAAATTTTAAATTAAAATAATTTTAATAATCGTATACATGTATTGTTATTCTTAATATATGGTTGATTAAATGTTTGACACATGAAATTGCTTGACATTTTGATCTAGTTTTCATTGTAATGACATAACATGTTAAAGACTCAATGGCTCTTTATACCATATATCAAGGTTTAACATCACACTGATATTCACCTTTACATGAATCCTCTTTCTATTGAAAGTAATGCAGAGTACTTTACTAGTCATTATGTTATACAACAGCTTATTAAATACACCTTGTAAATGGTTTCTCTTCTTCGCGAGGATAAATTATGGTTCTAAGGTTTGGAAAGACTCTTATTGCTTATGGTAAACTTTTCTTCTATACTTAAATTGAATTTATATGCATATCATGGTTCATAACTATTATATGTCTTGCAACATTAGACTAGTAGCCATAGATTGGTTATTAGTCCCTGCCCTTCGAGCTGCAAGGACTCATTAGTAATCGATTTTTCATGGTTGCATTAGTATGGCACGAAAACCAAACAATTTAACCAAAGTTTTAATAGAGTCATGCAAATTTTGAAGTGGCATTTGGTTTTTAGGCTAAAGTTTTAATTTGGAGGCCTTATTTGGCCTCTTCCCGAGGCACACCCTTACGATATCTTACCTTAAAATCCTTTCAAGTGCATATTTGATCAGTAATGTTGCCTAATTCAAGTAATGCTAGAACTAAGTCTAGCATTACTTCTTAGCATTAAATGTTAAACCTTTCTTCCAATCTTACACATTGGAATGACCTTAGCTACCTTATCTACATGTTGTGTCTAGTGGTTGTCTGCATGTTGTGTCTGGTGGTTGTCTGCATGCTACCCATGTGTATGGTTGTTCAGTATCGCATTTTGGTGTAGAGACTATATCAACTTGGTGGTCGAAATTTTGATGTTGCAGGAATAGGTCCTCTTGGTTGCATTCCTTATCAAATGTCCAATGACGGGAGTGTTGCATTCCTTATCAGTTGTCCAGCACAGGATTGTTGATGGCTAATGCATTTCTGCAACAAAAACAAATCATGCGGCAACAAATCAAATTCTTGTTAGCGGCGAATGCATTGCTGCAACAAATCAAATTCTTGTTAGTTATAGCAGGTACCTCAAAGATATCATTATTAATTTAAACTCAAATACTTCTTTCGCTACTTATGTTTATACTAATAGTTATGATGTGGCCATAGAAGTCGTACAAAACTACCAGCAATTCGGTGAGCATTCATTTTCATTTTCATTAGTAGATTGAAATTTGAAGTGCATTATGTGATCAACATACGAGTGACCATGAAAATACTGATATTGCAGGCATGATTAATGTTAACATTGCTTGTTGTGGAATTGGTCAAAGATTCAAGGGAACAATTACATGCATACCACATGCGCCTAGAATGTCAGAGAGGGAGCGTTCATTTTTGAGTCTGCGGGAATACGGTATCGCATTTTGGTGCAGAGACTATATCAACTTGGTGGTCGAAAGTTTGTTGTTGTAGGAATAGGTCCTCTTGGTTGCATTCCTTATCAGTTGTCCAGTAGTGGGAGTGTTGATGGCGAATGCATTGCTGCAACAAATAAAATTCTTATTAGCGGTGGGAGTGTTGATGGCAAATGCACTATTGCAACAAATCAAATTATTGTTAGTTATAACAGGCACGTGAAAGATCTCATTGTTAATTTAAACTCAAATAGATTTCATTGTTAATTTAAACTCAAATACTTATGTCGCTACTTATGTTTATACAAATAGTTATGATGTGGTCGTTGAAGTCATACAAAACTACCAACAATTCGGTGAGCATTCATTTTCATTTTCGTTAGTTGCTTGAAATTTGAAATGCATTATGTGATCAACATACGAGTGACCGTGAAAATATTGATATTGCAGGCATGATTAATGTTAACTGCTTTGTAGGCATGATTAATGTTAACACTGCTTGTTGTGGAATTGGCGGAAGATTCAAGGGAATAATTACATGCATACCACATGTGCCTTATTGTGGGGAAGATCGACACAAGTATATATTCTTCAACGCATATCTACCAAAATTACTTTATATTTTTCATTCTTTTCTTTATGCCATTGAAACTCACTACTCAAACCTAAAAATAAAAGTGGTGTCTTCTGTTGTGTTGTGCAGAGTCTCCATATACTGTAGACAAAGAAGAAAATACTAAGGCTCAACAAAATCGATTGTCATCATCATCTCTCCAAAAGGATTGTGCTCGAATTCTCCTCCATAATCCCATCCTTTGCCATGAAAATATCTTGGATATTTTTCAAAACAATTTATTAAGCAATTTGATATTATAGAAATTTAGTGTAAATATGAAGCACCTAGAAACATGTTTTTTTTTTTGTTTTTTTTTTCATTGGGAATCCCTTACCTGTAAACCAATCTCACATTTTTCCTATCTTCACAGATAAGCGAAGTGCTTTTTCCGGTAGGTGCATTTTACTGCATGATTGTCCGGTAGATACTTTTTACTGCAACGAGATTTAAATGCCCACATGCATGGGGTTCTATCTCGTCCATCCAAGTTTAGCTGAGAACCTAGGGCTTGGAACTTTTGCATTCGGAACTTGCATTGCATTCAATGGATTACCAGCTCTCCATGTGTCCTCTCAAATAAAATGTGTTGAGGTTTTGTGATGCGCAAAGAACACTTGCTGATTTCTATTGCCCCTCTGCCATCCCATTAATTGATCCAACAACAAGTGTACTCATGTGCTTTGGGTTCTCCTAATAAAATATATTTCTCTCTCCACCTTTTATAGTTTTGGGTGTCAACAAGTGTTCTCATGTGCTTTGGGTTCTGCTAATAAAATATATTTCTCTCCAAAATTTACTGTTTTGTGTGTCAAGATACTTTCTAGGGGATAGTATCTAGAAGGAGGGCGAGTCTATTGCTCGATACAATGACCATTTGAGACATTTCCCCTATGTATATTGCTGCTGGGTGAATATATTAATTCAAGATTCTTGGTTCAGTGTTGTAGGCAATCGAGGTCAAGTTTCTCTAAGAGCGCATCACATTTTCAGGAGGTCATGCCCACCCTGGTTCGAGTTGCAGAGAGATAAGTACAATGGCCTGATAAACTCTCATTTTGCTTAGGCCTTCCGATGCTTGCCGACTTATTCTTTCATGGATGTGGTGGGAATTAGAAGTTTCTATTCCATTCCATGTGGACCTCGACGATTGGAATATAAGTTTTTTGCACACCACCTTACTATTTCTAGACACTAGAAGACTTTCGAATGTTCAACGGCTTAAAAGAGGCCAGAATTACAAATATTACTTTGTACCTTTGGTCCATACAACAAGTCTCGATAACTCCTCAAGGTGTAGGATTTAGAACACTCACAGTTAATCATTCTAGGTAAATGAAATATCTCGAAGAGGTAAACATGCATGATAAAATCATTGCAATATCTATGACAAGAGTATTACTCAATCTGCAAGTAAATCTTGAGAGAATTATCTTGTTGTCGAAGAGATTTGTATGCAAATTTTGTTCTCTTCTCAAGATTGAACAAGATTAGGAACGAAATCGATTATGGTTTGGTCCATATTACCAGCTTTAACAATTTCAGATATCAAACATATTGACATCGCAATTGCATGAATCTTGAGTTTGAATAAGGGAAAAACAATTTATGAGAGGTTTATGAATTCAAAATTAAATTGCTCCCCTCTCATCTAAAACCAAAACACCAAGGATATTCTGGTGAATGTTGAGAATGTGATTACATGTAGAATCGAAACCCCAAACGATTATGAGTACAACACGCTCTTGGGAATTTTCATAAACAAAATCCAAAATTTTTAAAATAACAGTAGCCCAAAAATAGGTCTAATTCAAAGGATAAATTATTCAAGAACAACTACACCAAAGTGGAATAGGGTGAAATCATGAAGATGGGTTACAGTTTTGCTTGTTTTATGAGAAAAAAACTGTATTTTCACAAGTTATTCAACTTCCGGTATACAAAAGTATTTTTTATTTATTTATTTATAATTTCACTTTATAGTAAAAAAGAAACTTGTGAAGAATTGTGTTATCTTTCCAATGACTATTTTTCAATTTTTTTTTATCATGATTTGATATGTCAATTTGACAATTGTTTAACAGTATGTTCCTTAAACATGAAATTAATGATAATGAGTTATTTATTTCTACAACAATGTATTTATTATTAAACTTATGTTTTTAAGGAAAGAAATATACTACAACAATCTACAGAGACTCTATTTTATTATGACTATAATTTTGAAACTAACAGATGAATATTATAATTTCTAGAATTTTTTGAAGTTGACCAAGCTGAAAACGTTGCAGATTTTAAAAACATGTTTTTCTACACATTGTATCTATCTTAATTTTTACTTAAAACTAAAATCTAAATATACCCTTTTGAAAAGAACAGTTTAAGGATTATGAATATATTTTTTTCCAAATTTTTCACTGTATATTTTTAGAGATACCAATATTTCATTTCACTGAATCATAATGTCTACTGAAAATATTATGTAGTGATTTTTTTTAAAAATTAAATAAAATTAGATAAAAATAAAGAAAATGAAAACAAATTATAGGAATTGAAAGTAGATTTAGTTTTGGAAATGATGGAGTCAATTTCGAAACCAAATTCTCAGTGTTTTCAGAAGTCTGCAACCTCCAAAGTTCAGTTAATCTTGGGGAAATTCTCTGGTTTTAGTTTTCAGCCCCAATTTCATTTTTTCGACCGAAATAATATTTCTGCCGAAAAAATAATATTTCGGCCGAAAGAATAAAATCTAACGAAAACCATCCAAATTGAACGGTTTCCAAGGTTTTCGACCAAAAAAACATTCTTTTGGTCGAAAGACTGTCCAACAAATTCCGTCCGTCGAAGAAAATGAAACGACACATCGTATTGTTTCCTTGCGTGCTAAATTGTATAAATAGGCTTTCGACCGAACACATTTAACACAATTCATCAAATGGACAGTCATATATAAGCTCGAGGATAGGGATTTCAAAACATTTCTATTATTGATTGCAGTTGTATTCTTTTCTTTCTTTATTTCTTCCCTCTATTCCATAGGCTTAATCGGAGGATCGATATCGATACATGGTGGTTTTCTATAGCACTTAAGCAAAGTTTCAAATCATCTTTTTGGTTTTTTTTGAATAAGGTAATTGATTTTTTTTCAAGTTTTTATTGGAATAGCAATTTATATGTTGAAAGATAAATGTTGAGCATTTTTTCAAGGTGATGTCTTTGTTGAACATATATTTTACAGATAACTATAAAAGTCATGGGAAACTGTAACATCCTGCTCTGGCACACTAAGCGAACTTATTCTTTGAGGACATTTGCTCACAAGTGATTCATATTTTTATGCTATTAAAACTTTTGATTTTGATTATGAGGCATTATGGGTTGATGACATATTGTTTTACTACATTGACATAGACAGGTGCTATTGACTCGGTTTTACTGAGTGTGCAGGGTTTTGGACCTCAAGGATGTAGAGGCATCAATGGAACCCCTTGGACTTTGGATCGAGTCAGGGAGTGTGCCATTGGGGTTTGATTGTTTTACTGTGATATTAGTGCATGTGACTAGATGATATAATATGGATGTGTTCTAACATGATTTGTTGATGATGCAGGCTAACAATAGCTTGCCGACCAGATTCACATATGGAGTAAAGGGGTCACGCACGACTACCAGAGATGTTGAGGGAGAGGTGTGGATAGCAGCCCTACCACAACATACTAGCACTCCCACCGTGGCTCGAACTGTAGGCTAACGATTACCTAGTTCGATAGGACCCACGATGCCATGAGGGCAGACTGTGACAATCACTCATGATGATTCTAAGGGGCATGCAATAAGGTGGAGGCCTTATTCCTTAGAGTACCTTAATCTCCCGCAAGTTCACGTAGCGAAGTGTTGACTCCAGGGGTTATTGATGTCTACCAAGTCAGTCAAGAGGCGAGTGGCACTCTTGGAGCACGTAGTGCTTCCTGAAGGGCACGTGGCACAAGGGAACAAATGAGGCGAGTGGCACCCTTGGAGAACCTAGTGCGTCCTGAAGGGCACGTCGCGTTGTTGATGATAGAGGAATCAACCTAGATGGCCTTAGGATGAATAATATGTTAACTAATTTTTAAAACAATTTCCCTAATTAAATGTTGCCTAGTACGAAATTTAAGGCCTAAGTCTAAATTACGCTAGTGGTAAAATTTTTTCTTCTATAAAAAAAAATAAAAAAAATACAAATAAAAACAACTTAAATAATAATTATGATCTTCGTTAAATCTTGTAACATGAAGGGAGTAAGAAATTTAATTTATTCATAAAAAAGTAAAATCTGTGGATATAAAATGTAAAGAGGGAATTAATTGTTTTATCTTTTTGATAATTTAAAATATACTAATTTAATGATAAAAGGGAAAAGGGGTTAAATTCCACACCTGCCTTTTTGAATTCTAATTTAAAAGGGGAAAGAGGGGAAATAATTTTTTTTAGGAAACTAGGAAAAGAGGTAACATAAAAAGGGAAAAAGGGAAACTTAAGGGAAAAAGCAGAAGGTCAAACTTAGTAAAGAATCTACCATTTAAGAACTTTCTAATTTAAACTGAACTGGCAATTTAATAAAAGGGAAAGCTATTAAAACCTGTAAAAGAATTTGGGGACACCTAGGAGTGATTCTAGGAGTAACTCTAGGTGGGTGAGGGAAATAAAGATAATTAATAAATTAAAGAAATTAATTTATGGAGGAATGAAGGGGATGGATGAAACTTGCACGGAGAATAATTTTTAGGAATTTATTTTTAAAAATTTAATTAAATGAGATTTTAGGAAAGAAAGGAAGATCGAAACTCTATATAATGAAGGAAGGAGAAGGATGAAGGAGGATCTTCTGTTTGCGTAACGTTACGCTGTAGAAATATCTTCTTGACTGATTTACTTGTGGGATTTGGGATACCCATCTCGGCCTTGCGAGGTGAGCTGGGAGATAATCAAAATCTATGGATAGTGTGTGTGGCCCCTTTTCGGCTTGAGGGGCTAAGGGGAAAGAAGGGTACCCCTAGCATTGGATGGGAGGTACCGGTGAAATCTCAACAGTCGGTGAGCGGGAGTTGCAAGGAGCGCGCAGATGTCATTTAGAGCGAGTGTTCAGGCAATGGTACACTCTTTTCATTTTATATGGTAGAATATATTAGGACTTATGCTTGGTTCTACTTATTTAATGGAGAAGTAAACTGATGTTTTTAAAAAGATGAATGAAACTTTTCTTAGTCTAGCTCAATGGTTGTTGTCTCCTATGGCCTTCATTTTCCCACTTGTCTTGACCCCTTGATGTGTGGATTGTGACCTTTGTAGTTGTTAGCCTTCATCCCTAGCTCACTGTCCTCGCCTGAGCAATATGCCAGGATCCTGATCTACGGGCATCGCCTTAGTGTTAAAAGACCTATGGATCTCAACTCCCTTCTTTTATGTGTGAGGATGATGAGCGAAGGACAATCCCATCATCCGTCTACCTCTGTTGTTGTCCTTGGCTGATTGTTTGTCTTGTGCCCTGATGCATTTATCTAACCCTGCAAATAAAGAAGTCTTCTTTCAACTCGACATTGTTATATCTTGTTGTTGCCTAGTGATTGTCCCTCCTTCGGCTACACTTCATTGACTTGGGGGAAAATATGCACAGCCAACCCTTTTTTTTTAATTTTTGGTTAGTTGTTTCAATTGCCCAGTGCTTGACAAAGCTACACGCCCTTCATCCTAGACTGTCAGGGTGTATTGGTTAATAAAAATTTTACTTCTGGGTGTTTGATGAATGGTAAATCTCAGCGAATTATACTGTTTGGATGTTTTAACCACAGTAAAGTTGATTGTTAAATTCAACAAATTGATTTTTGAATGTTAATCTCCCTGTGAATGTGACCAGCAGAGCAGCATTTTTAATCCCGAACTTACCGTGTCTTATTTTACATACTGCCGCATTTTTACATTTGAAAGATAGTAATTGTTTACTCTGAATGCCTGAAATTTACTCTTGAACCAGCAACGAATCCTCCTTGAATTCTTACGTAGTTACCGAGTATTGGGTAGCATTTTTTATTGTGCCGATGAAGGTGGTTTCACTGTGTAAATAGGGGTGTAATAGGTGTTAATGGATGGCCTATTGTTGTTGACAACGAACTTATTAGACAACGAATGGACGTATTGAACTGACAGCTCTATCATTCTTTTTACAATGATATCTTTATATAAAATATATTAGATAATGAATTTTGATGCATTTAATAGATGGCTTGCAAATATTGACAGCATAAGGTTGAATGGTGATTTCATTAAAGGCAGACTGATAGTGTGCTGACCAGCGATCTTATTAATGGGTCGACTGATAGAAGATTGACAACAGTTGATAGTCTATTGATGGCCAATGAATACCCCACGATTTTTCCACAAAATTTAAGACCACGATTGTACTATCACGCGGATGTTACTCCTCACTGTTACTGCCTAAAAACAAAACCACAAATTGCCCTCATGGATGACAACGTTTTGCCTGTTTAAAGCATACGATTTTTCTTGTTTAAAGAATATGTTTTGGCTGTTTAAAGAATACAATTTCACTATTAGAAGTTTTCTTTTTACAAGGATGTCAGCGAATCCACCATGCCAAGTTTGATAGCGCTGGCAACAATTCATTCATTATCCGTAACTTTAGTAAAACCTCATATTGTTAAACAATATATTGATTCAGTTTAGATGGCATATGGATTCTGTAGAGCCGTACGGAAGAATATTTTGCTAAATATTTAGATTTAGTCAGAGCACCTTTTTGCCATCATTAACAGATTTTGCTTTAAACAAGCCCTGGAATTTAGGTGGTACCAATCTGATTTTCTTCCATCAGAAGGAATTTAATTGATCATTAATTCTTCCATCATTGTAAAATTTGATAGCAGAGAACTGAGATTAATAACTGAATCATTGTCTGAATTTTGTATAAAAGGCATTTAGATGCTTTGAAATCTCTAAAAGACCAGCTTCTGGATTTGGCTATCCCTACTGTGAGTGGTTGAAACTGTCCTATTGAGTTCGGCACTTATCATCACCTTCGTTGGAAATTAAAAAGAATTTCCAATGTAAATAGCTAGAAGTTATTAACGTCATTGGTAAATTACTCATGTCTTATAGTCGAGGGAGTCTCTATATAGGGTCTAGTAATAGATAAAAAGATAGTACTTTAAACATAACAGTAGTGTAAAAGGCATTTCAACCATAGTAAATTTTGATGCAAAGTTGTTACCAGATTTAGGAAATAAGAATTGATAGGGAGACAGGAACGTAATTTAGGTGGAGCAGCCTTCTCTATGATTAGACACTCTTGATGAGTAGACCGCCTAGTTCACTCAGACCTGACTGTTAAATCTAGTCTTCTTATTAATTAAACAGTTAGATTAGAATGCAATTATAATTTCAATGTTAGTATTGACTTGATTTGCATTAATGTTAATTTAGATGGTAATTGTAGTTAGGGCTGTAATATGGATTAATTAGATTAGTCAATTAGAGTGTGATTATGGACATAAACTTGCTAAAATTGGTTGTACATAATGTCTGTTTGATTTTTAATGAATGGCTAGTTTATAATTTAGACAAGTTAGTTAGATTATAATTAATGATTATTTATATTTTTAATTATTAATCCAGCCGAAGTTCAAATTTTCTTAGTGATGTCCATTTAATGTGGAATTAGATGGTACCTTGATGACACTTGGTAATTTAAAATTGCACAAATGAATTTGTTTTAAGGTTAATTTAGATTGTACCTTAATGTCATTTTATATTTTAGACATGCTAAGTTGGGCTCGTAATAGATGATTGAAACAAACTGTAATTATTGACTAGCTTGACTCGACGATTGATTGGGATTTGGCGAAGTCATTTTTAGCCTGCGCCTCCTGTTGAGGGTGTTGATGTTCAATTTTAATTAATATTTGTACCTAGTTTGTAAACTTTTAATGTGATTGGTTGCTAACCGTAAGAGATTCTAGTTACTTGTGTAATTGTTTTGGGTGCGTGGGGTTGTTAGGATGATTTCCTTAGCTTAGTAGGCTTGGTCTACTTGTGTCGGGCGGAATGTAGACACGTCCTTGTTTTTCAGAACAGTTTCCAGCCCTAAGACCTTAAATGGTTAAAATCGATGGGAACCTGGGCTTGAGCATTGCTTATGTGTCCTAGAGGTCCTAACAATTGCAGGGTAGGATGGGCAGGTAATCATTCTTATTTTTTGTCGGTTGATTATCGTTCATTGCTTCCAGATGCTTGATGTGCTTCTTAGGTTGTTATGTTGTTGTCGCATGAGTTGCATGCATCATGTTCATCATCGTGTGGCGACGTAGAGTATAATTTCTTTATTACCCTTCTACACATGCACACACAAAAAAAAAAATTGCATTTGTTATGAGAGGCTTGTTGTCGTAACTAAACGGGAGGGTTGTTGCATATGGTATCAGAGCCGGTTCAACCCACGACTTGGGATCACCATGGATTTCGTTGATATTATTTGGTTATACTATTGCTAATCAAGTTGAATTGTGTGCATGCAGGTAATCATGGTTAGAGGATGCCATGGAGGCAGATGACGGGGTGCTAGGGGAGGAGGCGAGACGCCTCCAGTAGCATCCACGCTCGAGGGGTCTAACCCCCTAGGAGACGAGAAGGTTCTCAGACAGGAGCATATAGAAGTTGGTGATGTAGTCAGAATGATGAGATATTTTTAGCACATGTCTGAGGCACTGATCAGTCGTTTGGAAAAAGATGAGGCTAAATTGCCGACACCCATTGAGGTTCCACCACACTCACCGGTTGGTACTGGTAGCATTCACCGTGAACTCGAAAAGGTCAAATTTCCCAAGTTCTTTGGTGCCCTAGACGGTGCATCCACCAAGGCATGGTTGGAGAACATGGCGATGTGCTTCGCACTTCATGATTATACCTCCAACATGAAGGTCCACATGGTGGTCTTTCAACTGAAGGGGAGTTCTCTTATATGGTGGAAATGCTCCTACCATAGCTGAGTATGGTCGTCAAAGACGTGTCATGGGAACTATTCAAGGAATGGTTTTGAGAGAGATACATTTTAGAGGAATTCATTGAGCGTCGGCTCAATGATTTCAACACCTTATGACAGTGCGGTCGTACGATGCCCAACTATAAGGCCCGTTTTATGGAGCTGCTCTGGTATGCTCCGCACCTTAACACTAAGAAAATTAAGGTCAACAGGTTTGTGTTCTGCCTCAACGGTAGCCTACGTGCAAAGGTCAATATTTTGATGCCTCAAACCTTGCATGATGTCTTCTAGAAGGCCCTCATAGTAGAAGATGAGCTTATCAGTGGGGGTCAGACCAGGACTCCAGCAAGACTAGCAGGGCAGGTGTCATCTGGAGCATAGTAGCATCAGACACCAGCCAGACATACGTTGGGATATTGTGGCTTTCAGAGGGGATTCACTTTTACTACACCTCAGTGATCGACACCTCATCAGTGGACACCTTATCGGGCACCACAGCATCAACAGTAGTCTCAACCGTAGCAGCAGTAGTTTAGGCCTATTCAGCAGAACAGACCAGGATTCTAGGCCGGTGGTCCGTCATCTTCTACTTGAGGTACCAGGACTACTAGGCCAAAGAAGGGGTGTTGGATGTGTGGGGAACCACACTACTAGCATGACTACCCTCTGGAGAGGACAAGAGTATCTGGATCAGCCGGACCCACTAGCGTGGGAGATATAGGAAAGGCCCATCAGATTCATGCAACGGTGAATAACCGCCAGGAAGAGCATCAGTTGACTATGCTCGAGACGACAGGTATCATCGCTGACCAAACCCTTAGTATTTTGATAGATCCCAGTGCTACTGAGAATTTCATTTCTGGTGCAGTGCTAAAAAGGATTAAGGTAAAGGCAGTTGAACAGGATGAGTTTTTCTTCATAGAGATGGCTTCGGGAACCAAACAGAAGGTTGGAGGAAAGGTTACGGGATGTATCCTTAACCTGGGAGAGTTTGTCACAAGGGCCAACCTGTATGTCACGATATTAGGATCTTATGATGTCGTAATTGGTATGGACTGGTTGGAATCGCATGAGGCGATACTCAACTGTAAGATTAAATGGTTGAGCTTGGTTGATGACGAGGGAAAAAGACATGTGATTGTAGGCCAGAACCAGGGAGTTTCCCTGAGGTTTATCTCTTACTTTCAACTTTGGAAGAGCATGTGCAAGGGGTGCAAACTTTATGCGATCCTTGCATTAAATGAGAAGGGAGTAGTGGAAGGTCTAGAACACCTTCCGATGGTGAGAGAGTTTGCAAACGTGTTTCTGGAGGAGTTACATGGGATGTCGTCGGAGAGGGAATTAGAGTTTACCATCGACCTAAAACCGTGGAATGAACCGATAGCAAGAACGCCTTATTGGATGTCGACCCCAAAGTTACAAGAGTTGAAAATGAAACTGAAGGAGTTGTTGGACTTGGGACTAATACATCCTAGTGTGTCACCATGGGGTGCACCTGTTATTTTCATACGAAAGAAGGATGGGTCGTGGAGGCTCTGCATTGACTACCATCAACTGAACAGGGCCATGATCAAGAATCAGTATCTATTGCCGAGGATTGATGATCTGTTCGATCAAATGAAGGGTGCGACAGTGTTCTCCAAGATCGATGTGCAATCAGGGTATCACCAGTTACAGATCAAGGAAGATGACATCCCTAAGACCGCATTTAAGACGAGGTTTGGACATTACGAGTTTATTGTTTTACCATTTAGACTAACAAACGCCCCTGGGGTATTTATGAGTTTGATGAATGGGGTGTTCCGCGAGTACTTGGACAAGTTCGTCCAAGTATTCATTGACGATATTTTGATCTACTCGCAGACGATAGAGGAGCATGATGAGCGCTTGCACATGGTACTACGGTGTCTGCGAGAGCACAAATTGTATGGGAAGTTGTCCAAATGCTCATTTTATCAATCGAAGATTCACTACTTAGGGCATGTCATCTCCGGCGATGGCATCACCATGGATCCAGTCAAGGTCGAGGCTATCATGGAATGGCCTGCGCCAACAAATTTGCCGAAAGTGCGTAGCTTCATGGGTTTAGCAGTATACTATCGACGATTCATCGAGGGATTTTCGAAGATAACAAATCCGATCACAAAATTGCAGAAGAAGAACAAGAAGTTTGTTTGTACCGAGAAATGCGTGGAAGAATTTCGTAGACTCAAGGAATCGTTGACAACAACACCGATACTAAAGGTCCCTAACATGGACACAGACTTTCTGGTATGCACTAACACATCCAAGGAAGGCTTAGGCAGAGTCTTGATGCAAGACGGACGAGCGATCATTTACATTTCAAGAAAACAGAGAAGGCATGAGGAGAACTACGCGATGCACGATTTGGATTTGTTAGCCATCATATCTGCCCTGAAAGTTTGGAGACACTACCTTGTTGGAAGAAACTTTGAACTAAAGACTGACCATTATGGACTACAACACATCTTTACGCAAAGCGACCTGAACGCGTGACAACGACGTTGGTTGGAATTGCTTAGCGAGTACGACTTCAAGATTACTTACATAAAAGGAACAATGAACCGAGTGGCGGATGCATTGAGTCGGAGACCACACATCTTTTTGGTGTTGCCTCTTCATACGAATCTACGTGAAAATATTATAACTTTACAAAGTGACAATGACTGGTACAAAGAGGTCGAGGGTTTTATCGAACAAAACATGATGACGGTACCACAATTTGAAGGATTTTCATTTGATAGTGATGGATTATTGAGGTTTAAAAATCGGATCTACATACCACCGAACGACGAGTTGAGGATGTTGATCCCGAATGAGGCTCATAGAGCAGTTTACATGGCTCACCCGAGAGTCATGAAGATGAGGGCAGACCTTAAACCCTTATTCTTCTGGAAGGGAATGAAGGCCGAAATAGTCAACTATACGGCCAGATGTTTAGAATGTCAACAAGTAAAGGCTAAACATAGACACCCAGTAGGATTACTACATTCACACGCTATTCCAGAATTGAAATGGGAGGTTATTTCGATGGATTTTATTGTTGGATTGCCACTGATGGCAAGGAGACATGACTCGATTTTCGTGGTAGTAGACACTCTCACGAAGAGTGCTCACTTTATTCCTGTGCATACAACGTATCAGGCACCCACGATAGCTAGAGTTTTCATCAGTGAGATTGTGAGGCTGCATGGCGTGCCTAAGAGGATTATATCTGATCAAGGATCAGTGTTTATTGGACGATTTTGGATGAGTTTCCAAGAGGCCTTGGGAACCCAACTTAACTTTAGTATCTCATATCACCCAGAGACTAACGGACAGACCGAACGAACCAACCAAACCTTGGAGGACATGTTGTGCATGTACGTGATGGACCAACAAAAGCATTGGGAAGAATTCTTGCCACTAGTGGAGTTCGTTTACAACAACAGTTACCAGAGCACCATTAAGATGGCGCCTTTTGAGTTTCTTTATGGGCAACCGTGTCGAACGCCTTTGAGTTGGGATTAGCTTGAGGATAGGGTCCTGCTGGGACCAGAAGCAATCCAAGAAATGGAAGAGAAAATGCAAACAATAAGACAAAGGATTAAAGAAGCACAGGATCGACAGAAGAGTTATGCCGATGTGCACCATGTCGACCGTAGTTACGAGGTCAGTGATCGAATATTATTGCGGGTTAAACCGCATAAAATTTTGATCAAGTTTGGGAAGGGAGATAAAATCTCTCCGAGGTTCGTGGGACCTTTCGAGATTGTGCAGAGAAAGGGGCCCATGGCCTATCGACTAGCCTTTCCTGATTATTTAAGGCGTATGCATGATGTTTTTCATGTATCTGTTTTGAGACATTATATTAGTGATCCTACACATGTTATTGACATGATTTCCTTCCAGGTATTGGAAGAGGAGCCGCTCACGGCTGAGCCAGTCCACATCTTGGATCATCGCGTTTGATAGCTACGACGTCGAACGATAGATCAGGTCAAGGTCCAGTGGGATAATTATATTCCGCAATCAATGACCTGGGAGGACGCATATGATATGCGCCAACAATTTCCATTTTTGTTTGATAGATAGACATATGATAGTGTGATACACTTTATTTCGGCATTTATACTGTGAAACTTTGGGACGAAGTTTAGACCAAGAGGGGATGTATGTAACATCCCTCTCTGGCGCACTGAGCGAACTTATTCTTTGAGGACACTTGCTCGCAAGTGATCTGAATTTTTATGCTATTAAAACTTTTGATTTTGATTATGAGGCATTATGGGTTGATGACATGTTGTTTTACTACATTGACATAGACAGGTGCTATTGACTCGGTTTTACTGAGTGTGCATGGTTTTGGACCTCGAGGATGTAGAGGCATCGATGGAACCCCTTGGACTCTGGATCGATTCAGGGAGTGTGCCATTGGGGTTTGATCATTTTACTTTTATATTAGTGCATCTAACTGGATGATGTGATATGGATGTGTTCTGACATGATTTGTTGATTATGCAAGCTGACGATATCTTGCTGACCAGACTCACATATGGAGTAAAGCGGTCACACATGAATACCAGAGATGTTGAGGGAGAGGTGTGGACAGTAGCCCTGCCACAGCCTACTAGCACTCCCATCGTGGCTCGAACTATAGGTTAACGATTACCTAGCTTGAGAGGACCCACAATGTCGTGAGGGAAAACTGCAATAATCGCTCATGATGATTCTAAGGGGTGTACAATAAGGAGGGGGCCTTATTCCTTAGAGGCCCTTAATCTCCCGCAAGTTCACCTAGCGGAGTGTTGACTCCAGGGGTTATTGATGTCTACCAAGTCAGTCAAGAGGCAAGTGGATCCCTTGGAGCACGTAGTGCATCCTGAAGGGCACGTTGCACAAGGGAATAGATGAGGTGAGTGGCACCCTTGGAGCACCTAGTGTGTCATGAACGACACGTCATGTTGTTGATGATAGAGGAATGAACCTATATTTCCTTAGGACAAATAATATGTTAATTAATTTTTAAAACAATTTCTCTAATTAAATGTCGCCCAGTACGAAATTTAAGGCCTAAGTCTAAATTACACTAGTGGTAAAATTTTGTCTTCTATAAATAATAATAATAATAATAATAATAATAACTTAAATAATAATTATGATCTTCATTAAATCTTGTAACATAAAGGGAGTAAGAAATTTAATTTATTCATAAAAAAATAAAATATGTGGATATAAAATGTAAAAAGGGAATTAATTGTTTTATCTTTTTGATAATTTAAAATATACTAATTTAATGATAAAAGGGAAAAGGGGTTAAATTCCACACCTACCTTTTTGAGTTCTAATTTAAAAGGGGAAAGAGGGAAAATAATATTTTTTAGGAAACTAGGAAAAGAGGTAACATAAAAAGGAAAAAAGGGGAACTTAAGGGAAAAAGCGGAAGGTCAAACTTAGTAAAGAATCTACCATTTAAGAACCTTCTAATTTAAACTGAACTGGCAATTTAATAACAGGGAAAGCTATTAAAACCTGTAAAAGAATTTGGGGACACCTAGGAGTGATTCTAGGAGTAACACTAGGTGGGTGAGGGAAATAAAGATAATTAATAAATTAAAGAAATTAATTTATGGAGGAATGAAGGGGATGGATGAGACTTGTACAGAGAAGAATTTTTAGGAATTTATTTTCAAAACTTTTATTAAATGAGATTTTAGGAAAGAAAGGAAGATCGAAACTCTATATAATGAAGGAAGGAGAATGATGAAGGAGGATCTTCTATTTGCATAACGTTACGCTGTAGAAATATCTTCTTGACTAATTTACTTATGGGATTTGGGATACCCAGCTCGGAGAGGAGTGGTAGCTCGGCCTTGTGAGGCGAGCTGGGAGCTAGTCGAAATCTCTGGATAGTGTGTGTGGCCCCTTTTCATCTCGGGGGGCTAAGGGCGAAGAAGAGTACCCCTGGCATTGGCTGGGAGGTACCGATGAAGTCTCGACGGTCGTCAAGAAGGAGTTGCATGGAGCGCGCAGATGTCATTCAGAGCGGGCGTTCAGGAAATGATACACTCTTTTCATTTTGTATGGTAGAATATATTAGGACTTGTGCTTGGTTTTGCTTATTTAATGGAGAAGTAAACTGATGTTTTTAAAAAGATGAATGAAACTTTTCTTAGCCTAGTTCAATGGTTCTTGTCTCCTATGGCCTTCATTTTCCCACTTGTATTGACCCCTTGTTGTGTGGATTGTGACCTTCATATTTGTTAGCCTTCATCCCTAGCTCACCAATCGTCGCCTGAGCAGTCGGCCAGGAGCCTAATCTACGGTTGTAATCTTAGCGTTAAAAGACCTATGGATCTCAATGCCCATCTTTTTTGTGCGAGGATGATGAGCTAAGGACAATCCCATCATCCATCTACCTCTGTTGTTTTCCTTGGCTGATTGTTTGTCTTGCACCCTGATGCGTTTATCTAACCTTGCAAAGTTTGAATGATGACAAAGTCTTCTTTCAACTCGGCATTGTTATATCTTGTTGTTGCCTGGTGATTGTCCCTCCTTTGGCTACACTTCATTGACTTGGGGGAGAATATGCACAACCAACCCTTTGTTTTTAATTTATGGTCAGTTATTTCGATTTCTCGGTGCTTGGCAAAGCTACACGCCCTTCGTCCTATACTGCCAAGGTGTATTGGTTAATAAAAATTTTACTTCTCGGCATTTGATGAATGGTAAATATCAACCACAATAAATTTGATTGTTAAATTCAGCAAATTGATTTTCGAATGTTAATCTCCCTGTGAATATGACCAGCGGACCAACATTTTTAATCCCGAAGTTACCATGTCTTATTTTACATACTGCCACATTTTTACATTTGAAAGAGAGTAATTGTTTACTTTAAATGCGTGAAATTTACTCTTGAACCACCAACGAATCCTCCTTGAATGCTTACGTCATTACTGAGTATTGGGTAGCATTTTTTATCGTGCCGACGGAGGTGGTTTCATTGTGTAAATAGGGGTGTAATAGGTGTTAATGGATGGCCTATTGTTGTTGACAACGAACTTATTAGACAACGAATGGACGTATTGAACTGACAGCTCTATCATTCTTTTTACAATGATTTCTTTATATAAAATATATTAGATAATGATTTTTGATGTGTTTAATATACAGCCTACAAATATTGATAGCATAAGGTTGAATGGTGATTTCATTAAAGGCAGACTGATAGCGTGCTGGCCAACAATCTTATTAATGGGTCGACTGATAGAAAATCGACAACAACTGATAGTCTATTAATGGCCAATGAATACCCCACGATTTTTCCACAGAATTTAAGACCACGATTGTACTATCATGCGGATGTTACTCCTCGTTGTTACTGCCTAAAAACAAAACCACAAATTTCCCTCAGGGATGACAACATTTTGTCTGTTTAAAGAATACGATTTTGCTTGTTTAAAGAATATGTTTTGGCTATTTAAAGAATACGATTTCTCTATTAGAAGTTTTTTTTTACAAGGATGTCAGCGAATCCACCGGGCCAAGTTTGATAGCGTTGGCAGCAATTCATTCATTATCCGTAACTTCAGTAAAACCTCGTATTGTTAAACAGTATATTGATTTGGTTTAGATGGCATATGGATTTTGTAGAGCCTTACAGGAGAAGATTTTGTTGAATGTTTAGATTTAGTCAAAGAACCTTTTGCCATCATTAACAGATTATGCTTTAAACAATCCCTGGAATTTAGGTGGTACCAATCCGATTTTCTTCCATCAGAAGGAATTTAATTGATCATTAATTATTCCGTCATTGTAAAATTTGATAGCAGAGAACTGAGATTAATAATTGAATCGTTGTCTGAATTTTGTATAAAAGGCATTTAGATGCTTTGAAATCTCTAAAAGACTAGCTTCTGGATTTGGCTATCCCTGCTGTGAGTGATTAAAACTATCCTATTGAGTTCGACACTTATCATCAACTTCATTGGAAATTAAAAAGAATTTTCAATGTAAATAGCCAGAAGTTATTAACGTCATTGGTAAATTACTTCATGTCTTATAGCCGAGGGAGTCTCTATCTAGGGTCTAGTAATAGATAAAAAGATAGTACTTTAAACATAATAGTAGTGTGAAAGGCATTTCAACCACAGTAAATTTTGATGCAAAGTTGTTACCAGATTTAGGAAACAGGAATTGATAGGGAGACATGAACGTAATTTAAGTGGAGCAACCTTCTCTATGATTAGAAACTCTTGATGAGTAGACCGCCTAGTTCACTCAAACCTGATTGTTAAATATAGTCTTCTTATTAATTAAATAGTTAGATTAGAATGCAATTATAATTTTAATGTTAGTATTGACTTGATTTTCATTAATGTTAATTTAGATGGTAATTGTAGTTAGAGTTCTAAAATGGATTAATTAGATTAGTCAATTAGAGTGTGATGATGGAAATAAACTTGATAAAATTGGTTGTACCTAATGTCTATTTGATTTTTAATGAATGGCTGGTTTATAATTTAGACAAGTTAGTTAGATTATAATTAATGATTATTTATATTTTTAATTATTAATCCAGTTGAAGTTCAAATTTGCTTAGTGATGTCCATTTAATGTGGAATTAGATGGTACCTTGATGACACTTGGTAATTTAAAATTGTGCAAATGAATTTGTTTTAAGGCTAATTTAGATTGTACCTTAATGTCATTTTTCATTTTAGACATGCTAAGTTGGGCTCGTAATAGATGATTAAAACGTAATGTAATTATTGACTAGCTTGACTCGATGATTGATTGGGATTTGGCGAAGTCGTTTTTAGCTTGCGCCTCCCATTGAGGGTGTTGATGTTCATTTTTAATTAATGTTTGTACTTGGTTTGTAAACTTTTAATGTGCTTGGTTGCTAACTGTAAGAGATTCTAGTTGTGTAATTGTTTTGGGTGTGTGGGGTTGTTAGGATGATTGCCTTAGCTTAGTAGGCTTGGTCTGCTTGTGTCAGGTGGAATGTAGACACCTCCTTGTTCCTAAGAACAGTCGCCAGCCTTGAGACCTTAAATGGTCAAAATCGATGGGAACCTGGGCTTGAGCGTTGCTTATGTGTCCTCGAGGTCCTAACCATTGCAGGGTAGGACGGGCGGGTAGTCATTCTTATTTTTCGTCGGTTCATTGTTGTTCATTGTTTCCAGATGCTTGATGTGCTTCTTAGTTCGTTATGTTGTTGTCGCATGAGTTTCATGCGTCATGTTCGTCGTCGTGTGGCGACGTAGAGTATAATATCTTTATTACCCTTCTACACACAAAAAAAAATAAAAAAAAAATGCACTTGTTATGAGAGGCTTGCTGTCATGACTAAACGAGAGGGTTGTTGCAGAAACAAAAGTTTGCATAAGAGAAAATATGATCACACTCGAGATGATACTCGCCAAATCGAACAAAGGAAAGAGCTTTATCAGAGAAAGAAACTAGAACGTGAAAATATTGAAGAAAGAAACGATGTTATTGTCAATAGAGATTTTCAACAAGAAGAAGTTCAACCAGGTATGCATACACATATGATGATCGAGCACACGACACACACTGGGACTGTATTCATAAAGTACAAAATTCAAAGTATAGAATTCAAATTTAAAATATTGTAAATAATATAATTGATTGTAATTACAATTTGATGTTTTTCAAAAAACATAAATAGATTTGTCTCATAATGTAGAAGAAGACGTTGAAACCAAAATTGAAGCAGAAGATGTTGAAACCGAAATTGAATCAAAGACGAATCACCTATAGGTATGTACATAAATTTAGATTAATACAAGATGAACACTCAAGTATATATAACTTAGTGAATTTGTGTTCGGGTTATGTTTTTTAATATAAACTTTAAATTGAAATATGAAGGAGAATCTATCAACATTGATGATGAAATATTAGAAAATGTTTATATTGACAAATTTGGGAAGAAAAAAGCTAAGCATTATATAATATATCGAACTAAGAATATGTATAATATTTTTTTCAAAGATGAATCAGTAACAGTACATGCTCAACTTTTACTTTGTCTATTGAAGTCAAGAAAGTTAAAAGAAGCTACATCATTATTGGGTATTCAAAAGTCGACAAAGGATACAATGGTGCAACATAATGTCTTTAAAAATATAACTAATGTATTAAAATCTTTTGGAAAATCTCAAAAAAAAGGTGTCCGTGTTGCACGTAAAACGTTACAAACAACAATTGTTTCAAGGAGCAATATAAAAGATCATTTGACACTACTGATGCAGGAGCATCCACACCTCATCAAGCGAGCCAGCGCGGGGAGCAGGAAAAGACAGCTGGGCAAGCCAACAAAGTTCTTTTTGAATTGTATTTTGATATTTGTTGCACCAAACATTAATGTGAAGAGTTAATGAAGCGAACTTATATTGTATAATAGATAGGAAGGCATTTATTAGTTTTAATGCGGTAGATAGAAATTTATAGTAGATTTTATAGCTTCAGATCTCGAGAGGGAAAACGGAATATAGGCACCCTCCTTTGTACATTGTAATTCATTCAGAGCATTCATATGAGAAACAGGAGCAAGAAGAGAGCAAGCAGAGAACTTGTGCAGAACACCCATGTACAGATTGAATTAATAGAAAAGAGTCTTTGATTCAATTCCATGGATGTGATTATTCTTTATGTGTTGTTGATATTGTGTTGTTGCATATTTGCTTCTTGTTATGCTTTTGTTCTATATGTTGTGCATGTGATTTCATGGTAGATTTGAAATTTGTGAGAGTAAAGCAATGAGTTTCAACTGTTTCTCTGTCTGAGCCAGGAGATTCCTGCATAGAGTGCAGTTGAATTCCTCCGCATAGAGTGCATTGAGGAGGCTAGACCGTTAAACTCTCGTTCTCATCTACCCAGGAGTTAAATTAGGTTCTTAGATCCGTGTAGGTGAAGTGCAGGCCAAGAACAGAGTCTCAGCAGTTGTCTGAGCAAAAGACTAAGGATTTTGTGGCTGCGAGTGCACAGAGTCCAGGTGACTTTAACAGCTTGAGAGTTGTTAGAGGTCTGTTGAGTAAAGCATGCACTAAGGTCTCTGAAGCAGTCAGAGAAATCGAAGCTCAGGAGGGATAGTTTCGTTGAGAACGCAGTGGAGAAGACCCTAGAAGGATTTGAACAGGGAGCACTTTGAAGCGGGAGAGATCTCCAAGAAGGAGAATCAACGGTCAAAGTTCGCAGAGAAGAAATAGCAAAATCTTGCCGATCGGTGGATCGTGGATAAGTTGCGTGGGGTTTAGTCACTTGGCGCAGGAGGTAAGAACCAACACCCATCGGGGTTTGGCATTCAGAGTTTGGCAAGGTAAGAGTTTTATACCTCGTGAAATCGCGAGCAGCGATTTCTCGATTTAACGGGAGCCGTCGATCAGAGTAGGGATAGGTGGCACGCGATCCCATCATATCGGGGTTCGGCGTTCGGGGTTTTCAACAGCAAGAAAAACTTACATCGTGGATTCGCGATCCGTGAAATCCCGAAGAGGACGTGGCAGTGTGGGACCACGAGTGTTTAGTGAAGTACAGGTGGCGATATATTGGGGAATAGGCACATCGACGTTCGGGGTTTTGAAGTTCAAAGTGTCGACATCGCAAACAGCGATTTCCCGATAAGGAAATCCCCGATATACGGAACCGTTGACTGTTGACCATCGGGAATCGGGGTTCGGGATTTGGAATTGCATGAGAACGTGTACAAGGAAATCATGAAACCGCAAGGGCTGATTTCCTGATTTTCGAAGGGGAGATCGCCGAAGGAGTCTACTGTGGGTAACTCACGAGGGGAGTTGGAAGAGATTAGACTCTTCGGGCCTGTGAGAGAGTGAGAAGGTCCTGGTGAGAGCAGGGTGGAACCGTGAGGGTTGACCGCACTGCACCAAGTGGTATCAGAGATTGGAGTCTTTTCTTTCTGAAGCAGGGACAGGGAATACATCATGCCACCGAGGAGGGAAAGGAAATCGCCTGATCATAAAGACAGGGATGCCCGAAGAAGAGGAAGACCGGCAGGGAATCCAGAGTTGGAGCGTTAAATACGAGATCTCAGGGCAAGACTCGAAGAGATGGAGACCACCCAAAGCTGTGGAGTCGGCGCTGGAGAGTTCAGCGATTTCGACGTGGAAGAGGAAGCTAGACATGATGCCGAAGAAGTCACAGCAGAGGATGCCTCGATGGAGAGGTTGATTAGGGCCATTTCTAGAATGAGCTCAAAGACAAAGATGGACATTCCCGTGTATGAGGGGATTTTGAATGCAGAGGAGTTGCTGGATTGGATCCGAGCACTTGATACCTACTTCGATTACGAAGATATCGAAGAGGAAAAGAAGGTGAGGCATGCTGTCACGAAGTTGAAGGGACATGCAGCCTTATGGTGGGATGAGTTGCAGGCTGATAGGCGCTGCAAAGGAAAACAAAAGATCAAGAGCTGGGATCAGATGATCGCTAAGATGAAAGAGAAATTCATCCCCAGAGACTATCAGATCACTTTGTTCAGGCACATGCAGAACCTGAGACAGAAGATGATGACGGTGAAAGAGTACACCGAGGAATTCTACAGGCTCAACATCAGAGTAGGTCATCGGGAGAGCGATGATGAAAAGGTGGCGAGATACCTAAATGGTCTTAGGTATGACATTCAGGATGAATTAAGTATGGTCACCATCCGAACAGTTGAGGATGCATACCAGATGGCTCTGAAAGCCGAGGAGAAGTTGAGCTGCAAGCAAGGACAGCGAGGGCGAGGCAGGAGTCATCACAGAGGCAAGACAATTGCCCAAGAAAGAACAAAGAAACCCAAAAAGGAGTGGAAGAGGCCTCAGGGAAAAACTGAAAGAGGTGGAACCTCACAGCAGAGGCAACAATATGTTGAGCCTAGGAGACAGCAAACTGATCAGCAAGGACATTATGCTGACGCCAACGCATTTCCTCACACCAGAGGCAGAGGAAGAGGCCGAGGAGGAGTTATCACATGTTTCACATGTGGAAAAGATGGACACAAAGCCGTGGATTGTCCAGACAGGAAAATGGACAGAGGAAAAGCTCACGTCGCCGAGGCGCAGAGGCGTGATGTGGAGGATGAAGACACTAGAAGTGGGAAGTCACTGACAGTGCACAAAGTTCTCTTGAAACCTGAGAAAGAGGTGGAGGACATAGTGCAAAGATGCAAACTGTTCCAGACGACGTGCAAGACCAAGGGCTGGAAATGCAAGGTCATAGTGGACAGCGGAAGCACCGATAATCTCGTTTCGACTGAGATGGTGGAGAAACTGGAGCTGGAAACAACAAATCACCCGAGTCCATACAAAGTGTGATGGCTGCAGAAAGGACACCAGGTATGTGTTATGAAACAATGCTTGGTTAAATTTAAAATGGGTGAATATAAGGATGAGATCCTGTGTGATGTCATTCCCATGGATGTTTGTCATGTATTATTGGGTATACCATGGAAGTATGACAGAAATGTTGTTCATGATGGAAGGATGAACACATACACCTTGGAGAAGGATGGGAGGTCGCATACATTGTTTCCAATCAAAGATAAAGAAGTGAAGCCGGAAGTGAGCAGTACTATACTTCTCATGAGTGGGAAAGAGCTTCTCACAAAGATGGAGAAGAATGAAGATCCACAATTCTTTGTTGTCAGGAAGCCGAGAATTGTCCTGACAAGCACAAGAGTGGGCGACTTGCCAGACGAGATTCAGGAACTGTTGGGAGAGTTCGCTGATATCATCGTGGACGAACTACCTCGTTCGTTGCCACCGATGCGGAGTGTGAGTCATCATATCAACCTCATACCCGGAGCAAGCTTATCGAATAAGGCAGCGTACAGGTTGACACCTCAGGAGAATGAGGAGGTCAAAAGGCAGGTACAGGATCTGTTGGACAAAGGACTGGTCAGAGAGAGTCTCAGTCCGTGTGTTGTTCCAACGGTACTAAGTCCAAAAAAGGATGGAGGCTGGAGGATGTGTACAGACTCCAGGGCTATAAATAAAATCACCATCCGATACAGGTTTCGACTGCCGAGAATGGATGATCTGATGGATTGCCTGAGTGGGGAAAATTACTTTTCGAAGATTGATCTCAAGAGCGGATATCATCAGATCCGTATGAGAGAGGGAGATGAATGGAAGACAGCATTCAAAACAAACGAGGGTTTGTACGAATGGCTGGTCATGCCATTTGGCTTGACAAATGCGTCGAGCACTTTTATGAGGCTGATGAATGAAGTCCTGAGGGAATTCATTGGCAAATTTGTGGTCGTATACCTGGACGACATATTAATTTTCAGCAAAACCAAGGCTGAACACTTGAGGCATTTAGCCACTGTGATGAGAAGGCTACAACAGGAGAAGTTGCTGATAAATTTGAAGAAGTGCTCATTCATGCAGACAGAACTCATCTATTTGGGTTTTGTAATCTCGGCAAATGAATTGAAAATGGATCCTGAGAAGGTGGAAGTGACAAAGAATTGGCCATCGTCGAGAAATGTTTTTGAGGTAAGCAGTTTTCACGGTTTGTCTAGTTTCTACAGAAAATTCATTCGAAATTTCAGTGGAATTAGCACAGCAATGATGGACACCGTGAAGAAGCGACATAAAGTTTTTCATTGGACAGCAGAGGCTGAGAGAAGCTTCAATCTGTTGAAGCGAAAGATCACAGAGCAACCAATTCTGGTGTTGCCTGATTTTCGGAAGACATTTCAGGTGAAATGTGACGCCAGTGGGTATGCTATTGGAGGGGTCCTGAGTCAAGATGACAGACCTGTGGCATATTAAAGCGAGAAGTTGGATGAGGCAAAGATGAAATACTCCACATATGACAAAGAGTTCTATGCCATCATACAGGCATTGAAGAAGTGGAGGCATTATTTGATACCCAAGGAGTTCGTATTGTACAGCGATAACCATGCATTGCAGTTTGAAAGTCAGCAGGAGAAGCTGAATCAAAAGCATGCGAAATGGGTGGAATACATGCAGAATTTTACATTTTTTATTAAGCACATTTCAGGAACTGCTAACAAAGTAGCTGACGCTTTGAGCAAAAAATGTTTATTGCTGCAGGAATTCAGGGTCAAGACATTGGGTTTTGAAAACCTGAAAGATATGTATGTAGGGGATACAGATTTTGGAGAAGCATACGAAGCAGCTGAGAATCCAGTTCTCAGGGATCGGAGTCCGTGGCTGGAATATATAATCCAAGAAGGATTGTTGTTCAAGGGCAATCAATTGTGCATACCGAATTGCTCCATGAGGGAGAATTTGGTGCGGGAAAAACATAGCGGTGGATTAGCAGGTCACTTTGGGCATGACAAAACATTCGCCAAGTTGAGAGAATCGTATTATTGTCCGGGAATGCGCACTGATGTTAAGAAGTATGTTGACAGGTGTTGGGTATGTCAACATTCAAAGGGACGAAAGCAGAATACTGGTTTATATCAGCCATTACCCATACCTGAGAGACCATGGGAGGCAATCAGTATGGATTTTGTTCTGGGATTACCGAGAACACAGCGGGGAGTTGATTCCATTTTTGTGGTGGTAGACAGGTTCTCGAAAATGGCACATTTCATTCCATGTCATAAGACCAGCGATGCGACCCACATCGCAAATTTGTTTTTTAAAGAAATTATCAGATTGCATGGATTGCCGAGAAGTATAGTCTCGGATCGAGATACCAAATTCATAGGTCACTTTTGGAGGACGCTATGGAAGAAGTTGGGGACTAATTTGGTTTTTAGCTCAGCATACCATCCGCAGACAGATGGACAAACATAGGTGGTGAACAGAAGTCTGGGAGATCTGTTGAGAGGCTTGGTAATAGAACATCACAGCAGTTGGGACCAGATATTACCACAGGTCGAGTTCGCGTACAACGATTCTGTGAATCGGAGTACAGGAAAGAGTCTGTTTCAAATTTTGTATGGGACACAGCCGAGAGGAGTTTCTGAGCTCAGGGAGTCAGAACAGGCTGAAACTAGCAGCGTGAGGGCTGAAGAGTTCGCGGAGGCGATGCAGGAACTTCACAGTCAGGTGAAGCAGCGGCTGCAGAAGGCAAATCAGGAGTATAAGCGTAGAGCCGATCAGAGAAAGAGACAGCTTCAGTTTGAAGTTGGGGACATGGTTCTGGCGCACTTGAGGAAAGAAAGGTTCCCAAGAGGAACATATAACAAACTCAAGATGAAGAAGATTGGGCCGTGGAGAGTCCTGAAGAAATTCGGGGAGAATGCATATGAGATTGAGTTGCCAGAGGGCATCGGGATATCTTCGATTTTTAATATTTCGGATTTATACCCATACATGGTTGAGCAGGCAGACACTGGAACCAAGGAACTAGTGGTCCAGTGGCTGAAACAATTGCCAGTTTCACAGAAACCGTAGATGCAGTGTATATTGGACAAGCGAGCATGCAAGAAAACCAGGAGAAAACAATATTTTGATTACCTGGTGAAGTGGAAGAACCACCCAGTGGAGGATGCCAGCTGGGAAACAGAGGCAGTTATACAAAAACATGGGCACACTGTACAGGAGCTCATGGGCAGGAGCCCATGAAATCTTTTGAGCCGAGGAGTATGATGCAGGAGCATCCACACCTCATCAAGCGAGCCAGCGCGGGGAGCAGGAAAAGATAGCTGGGCAAGCCAACAAATTTCTTTTTGAATTGTATTTTGATATTTGTTGCGCCAAACATTAATGTGAAGAGTTAATGAAGCGAACTTATATTGTATAATAGATAGGAAGGCATTTATTAGTTTTAATGCGGTAAATAGAAATTTATTGTAGATTTGATAGCTTCAGATCTCGAGAGGGCAAATGGAATATAGGCACCCTCCTTTGTACATTTTAATTCATTCAGAGCATTCATATGAGAAACAAAAGAAAGAAGAGAGAAAGCAGAGAACTTGTGCAGAACACCCATGTACAGATTGAATTAATAGAAAAGAGTCTTTGATTCAATTCCATGGATGTGATTATTCTCTGTGTGTTGTTGATATTGTGTTGTTGCATATTTGCTTCTTGTTATGATTTTGTTCTATATGCTGTGCATGTGATTTCATGGTAGATTTGAAATTTGTGAGAGTAAAGCAATGAGTTTCAATTGTTTCTCTGTCTGAGCCAGGAGATTCCTGCATAGAGTGCAGTTGAATTCCTCCGCATAGAGTGCATTGAGGAGGCTAGACCGTTAAACTCTCGTTCTCATCTGCCCAGGAGTTAAATTGGGTTCTTATAGCCATGCAGGTGAAGTGCAGGCCAAGAACAGAGTCTCAGCAGTTGTCTGAGAAAAAGACTAAGGATTTTGTGGCTGCGAGTGCACAGAGTCCAGGTGACTTTAACAGCTTGAGAGTTGTTAGAGGTCTGTTGAGTAAAGCATGCGCTAAGGTCTCTGAAGCAGTCAGAGAAATCGAAGCTTAGGAGGGATAGTTTTGTTGAGAACACAGTGGAGCAGACCCTGGAAGGATTTGAACATGGAGCACTTTGAAGTGGGAGAGATCTCCAAGAAGGAGAATCAACGGTCATAGTTCACAGAGAAGAAATAGCGAAATCCCGCCGATCGGTGGATTGTGGATAAGTTGCACGGGGTTTAGTCACTTGGCGCAAGAGGTAAGAACCAACGCCCATCGGGGTTTGGCGTTCGGATTTTGGCGAGGTAAGAGTTTTATACCTCATGAAATCGCGAGCAATGATTTCCTGATTTAACGGGAGCCGTCGATCAAAGTAGGGACATGTGGCATGCGATCCCATCATATCGGGGTTTGGCGTTCGGGGTTTTCAACAGCAAGAAAAACTTACATCGTGGATTCGCGATTAGCAAAATCCTGAAGAGGACGTGGC
>ML785886.1:171576-202448 GCA_009831015.1 Picea engelmannii
TGGACAAGTATGATCGACAATGTTTCTAATGATCAAACAAATGAAAGAATCATTGATCCTACCATCATTGATAGGGAATTATCACCCAATACATTTCAAGAGGAAGTCAAGAGGAGAATTTGTGAGAAGGATTGGGTTACTTATGAATGTAGGGGTAAGCGATTTCAAAAATAATCCAAAAGTAATCCAACTCAAAGTAACCTAATTTAAAGTCTAACCAATCCAAATCCGAGTAATCAAAACCAAATAAATCCAAGTATGTGACCACATGGAACTCCTAAAGGAACCCAACCAACTCAAGTTATGAAGAAAAAGTGGTTACTTTAAAAAAAAAAAGTTATGTCATTGTTTTTGCATAATTGTATGTTGGATTCTACGTCATTAAAAAATGTTATGCCAAGAAAATTTATGAAAATATTAGGAATTGAAACCACCAAACCTTATAGTAAACAACTTGGCGGTTTCATTCCTTGGCCCTGAGATCCTTGAAGAAGAAACCAATGTGAAAAGAAATTTGTTTTAAGAAATTATATCATTTAAATATTAAAATGACATCTTAATGAGAACATATGCATTAAATTTTAAGAGGAAAACTAGCATTCCAATATTAGTGATTTTTTTTATTTATATAATTTTCTAGTGAATTAAGGTTATATATTTTGGAAGATTTAATTCAATTTTCTAAGTTTCAACATTTTACACCATGAAGTAATATGTTGTGCATGTACCCAATAATTCTTCCTAGTAACGAGATTGTATTTTTTTATAGATTTCTATTATAATTGACTTGTGATGAGAGGAAAGCATTAGGTTACATCAACCCTTAAATTTTTTCCTTTAAAGAAAAGATAATATAGTTTATTCGTAATCTAATTAGGTAACCTCTATGGGGGCGAACTTCTTCAGTCTGGGTACATTCTTGCATAACTGAGTTTATATCTTAGTGTTGGACAAAGTTTTTCCTATGTAGTATGAGTTATTACTCCTTGGGGGTCATTATATTTGGTAGTGAGTCGAAGTACCTTCATTTGGGGACAAGTTTGGCATGAGGGGAAAGCACTTCATTTGTGGTTGTCGCTACCTTCCATTTGGGGACTTGTTAATGTTGTTAGGAGGGTCAAAACAAAAGGGTGACACCTACAAGCCCATCTATTACTTTGGGGGCACTATTGTTTATGATTGTTTTGGCCTATATTACCCCTTATAGAGTTGGTATCACCTGTTGACAATTTTTGCACACTACAGACATCTATAGGCAGGCTTATTTGGAGTAGTTTTGCAGAGACAACATATACAGAGAACATATATCAAATTCCTCTTCTAGTATTTTGTATTTTTCTGTGATTTCATTGTATTGATGCCACCAAATATTTGATACAATAAAGCAATGGGGTTATTTTGTTGTTTTTTATATTCCTATAGCAGAGTTTGTGTTTACTATGTGAGTAGAATGTTTCAAATACAAATTGTTTGTCTTAATATATAAACCAAGAACTGAAAACATACCAGATTCCTCTTCTAGTATTTTGTATTTTTTTGTGATTTCATTGTATTGCTGCCACCAAATATTTAATACAATAAAGCAGTGGGGTTATTTTGTTGTTTTTTATATTCCTGTAGCAGAGTTTGTGTTTACTATGTGAGTAGAATGTTTTAAATACAAACTGTTTGTCTTAATATATAAACCAAGAACTGAAAACATATATACAGAGAACATATATCAGATTCCTCTTCTAGTATTTTGTATTTTTCTATGATTTCAYTRTATTGTTGCCACCAAATATTTAATACAATAAAGYAGTGGGGTTATTTTGTTGWTTTTTATATYYCTGTAGYAGAGTTTGTGTTTACTATGTGAGTAGAATGTTTTAAATACWAATTGTTTGTCTTAATATATAAACCAAGAACTKAAACAAAATGTATCAGAAAATTTAGCAAGGTACATTACATCCAACCATACATCCTCCAAAGTATTGTAGTACCACTTTTGCTTTTGTCGTCCATTCTACTCTCCAAATATGGCCCTGTCCATGTACAACTACAGGCCCAAATTCGGGCATATACCTATACATGGACAGGGCCAAATTTCAAGGGAATGTGTTCTATTACCATTAGTTTATAAGYAACATGTATAAGGTGTGATATGTAAAAGATCAAGCATGTRTTGTCTATGTAAGCTAGGTTCATTATTAACTATGTATTGTCTATGTAAGAGTGATTTTGAAAATGTATCATAAAAAATAGATGTAGTCCAATAATAACAACTTAATATTTAAAAATACACAATTAAGGAAAACATAACAATTGTATTACATAATCACTACTTTCTAAATCCAAATGTATTTACATAATTTTGTAAACGTTGTAATATTTTCTAAATCCCAATGTATCACCTTTCTTTCCTAATTTTGTTAAGGTATATGGTAAATTGACGGGGCCATATTCGACCCTATCCATGTACAAGTCGAGGCTCGAATTTGGGCCTCTACCTGTACATGGACATGGCCATATTCAGCCTTGTCCATGTATAGGTACATGCCTGAATTTGGGCCTATACTTGTACAAGGACACAACCGAATATGGCCCTCTCAATAGTCTAAAAAAACATATTTAATTCATAAACTATATTTAATTCCTAAACAATCTAAAAATCTAAACTATAATTATGTTATAAATTTTAATGCTATTTTAATAAGTCAATCTAATATAACCATACCTTAATGACGCTCTTTGCTCCAACTTCCACAACAACGTTACTCCAACGTCCACTGCCCGTCTGCCCACAACAAATGCCAAGAAGCATAACTCCAAACAGCACAACAACAAACATTCTCCGAACAACACAACAGTAAACACTCTCCAAACAACACACCAGCAAACACTCTCTAAACAGCACAGCATCAAACACCCTCCAAACAACACAGCAACAAACACCCTCCGAACAACACAGCGTCAAACACCCTCCCAACAACACAACTACAAACAATCTCTGAACTCGCAAAAACTATGACAGGTGCGATGTGCAAGTAATTTATAAACATTTGTTCAACCAAAACATATTCAACCAAAAGATAGTTCGGCCGAAACATTATTTCGGTCGGAATATCTTTCGGCCGAAAATATGTTACCAAATGAAAAAATATCCGTCCGCTAAAATTGGACACGAAAATCGAGGGCATCGTCAAGGTGTCATTCGATTTGACGTTCAAAGGTTCGTCCGAAAGAGTTTTTGGCCTAAAAATACTAATTTCGGTCAAAAATAGAAATAAGTTTTGCTGAAAAAATGATTTTCGGAATGTTGGAGACCCGATTGTCACGAAAGTGTAACCCACCTTCATGATTCCACCCAATAACCACATCAATCCAAGGTAGATGGAAGTCAATCTCAATCTATCAATAGAGGTAAAAAATCACGCTATCTCTAAGTAAACTCTCAGGAACCCATCCCTACAACCAGAAGGTAACTGAAGAATTAGTCCCTACAGCTACATAACTAGTTAAACAATCCCTACTTCCACAAGGCAGAACGAAAAAACAAACGTGTGATTCAGATAAACTTTAAGACTTGTTAGTTGTATTTCTGCCTTTTTAGCAAGGACTTGTTGCTCAACAACTACCCTTGTTGTTAATGTTTTCCAACCAAAACTATAAGATTAATATTAATAACTTAATGTTCCAAATCATAGTTATATAACAGATTGACTAGGATTAATATTAGAATAGTTATGGAGTAAATCCATAACCCCACTATACACATTGAGTGTTACTCCCTCACTCACTTCCTTAGGGAAATCGCCAACACAATGATCGTACCACTATCCCATCACATTCAAGTCTTGATTCCATATGATTTCCTCCATTGTTAACTCGAAGTAGACTCTAGTTAAGTTATGACTTGGATATTGAGTCTTATAAGACGCATTCCACGTTGGTGCCAATTGTTATATTCTTAGTCGAAACCCAACTAGGACGTTTATCCTTAATGTGTTTTGGTATACGAGTATACCACTTCTCTTCCATCATTTTATTGCTTCAGTGTTGTGAGAGCTAGAGCCTTTGGATCGACTCTAACATGTTAGGGTTTCTTCGTTCATTCTTCAACTTTTGAATTGAAGAATGGTTTCGAACTAGGCGATGACTCTACCAAAGTTAGGTTAAAGGATATGCCCTCGAATCATACAGTTTGTCTAAAAAAAAATTTCTTATTATTATTTTGATATAATGGAATCTCTAATTGATTTATGGTGGTTTATCCACAGGTCGAAATTTCGAGGTTTATTCCAGTTGTTCGGCCTTGGGAAAGAACCCATGTTTTATTTCATTCTCTAGTAAATATGCTTGGATCACAAGCTCCTGAGGTACGATATGACGTCTCTGTTCTTAATAGTCAATTTAATGTTTTGTTCTATGTAATATCTATACAATTTAAACTGAGTTTGTTTACGGATTATATACAGGGTTTATGGAAACCCGTGGAGCATAAACGATTCCTTGTGGCCCCGGTTACAGGTACCATTGAAACTTGTCATATTTTTAACACCACTTCGTGACTCTGAGCAGCGTTGTGAGTTAAATAGTGATGAAGGAAAATGTGTGTTGCATTAAGAAGGTTATGTGGTACCAAAAACTCCATACCTCAGTTCGTATCAACTCATCGTTGGTGATGAGTTGGTACGAACTCATCCGTTGGTTTCTGGTTGGGGATTTTCATTTCTAATGTCTGCTTTATGTTCAGTAATTTTTATCTGAAATTTTTAATTCTTTATATTTATATTTATATTTATATTTATATTTATATATATATATATATATATATATATATATATATATATATATATATATAAACTTAATAATGATATAAAAAATCATAATCAATACATAATTTAATACTATTAAACAAATTCTATAAAATTGATTCAAAATCTCAAATTTTTTCTAATAACCTAGATCATAACTAAAAGCTTATTTGTCCATAATCTTAAATATAAATTGAAGTTTCAAATAAAATACAATAAAATATTAACAATTAATAAAATAAAACTCAATCTAATTCTAACCCTATATATATATATATATATATATATATATATATATATTAATGATATATTATTAATTATCATTATTTTATTAATTTATTTTGATTCTAATTTTTGTTTAACTCTGTAAATAGGGTTTATCCGGAAAATAACTTAAAAGTAAATTATTTACACTAATATCATTCTACACATTCTACTATATTTTTCATGAATTTATTGTTGCAAGAATGTAATCAATGTTCTTTACATATATAATTTCACATAAATCTTTTGAGATACTTTCATAACATAAACCATCAAAAATTAAAATTCTTAAATGTTTGTAAAGTGAGGGACATTACATTAGTCCTTTGTTAGCCATGTTATATGTATTTATTTTGGAAAAGAAGATCGATGTATGGCTAGAAATCCACCAAAAATGATAAGTCAGGTTTAGGAGCTATCATTTGACTTTGGACCACCTTGTTATGGTTAGGATCATCATAGAGGAATGTCACAATGATGATACCAATGTATTTTATTCCGTCATTTGCTTTAGAAATGCATTTGACACAATTCCTTGAACTAACCTATGTAATAAATCAAAAGAGCTAAAAAATCTTTCTCAATTGAGAGTTGATACAATAAGTTTATATGAGAACATCAATGACAAGTTTAGGAACCCTAAGGGTTGGTGGAAGAAATTAATTGTATTAGAGGATTCAAGCAAGGGTGTCTCCTATCCCCTACTCTTTTTGGCATATATATCAAAAAGTTAGAGGGTTTTCTGGAAGAACTAAGTTGTGTTGACATTATTCTAGCTAGTACAATCATCATCCTTCTTCTTTGCATTAGTGATAGTGTCCTTATGGCAGGGAGTCTCTATGGTCTCGACAAGAAAATAAATATTCTCAACGTTTTTTTCTCTAGTGTGGGCATGACTACTAAGACTAACAAAAAAAGGTTATGATAATCAAACCCAAAAATATCACTTACACTAATTTCATGTATGACAACAATAACTTGTAGGAAGTGACTTCATCAAAATATTATGAAATCAATCTTTATCACAAGCTTAAGTGGAACTACAACATTGAGAAAATGATAAATGGAGGGTGGAAAAGTTATTATGATCTTGAAAATAGTTGTAAGTAAGTGAACCTTTGGCTTTGGGATAAAAAGTAACTCCTATTTGATACTCTCATCACTCTTGTTATCTTTATATGGTTGTGAATTTTGGGGCTGCAACATCTCCACAGAATTGTGGAGGAAGATAGAGCAATTGAAAATTGTTTTATAATTTCTAATCTTTAAATTAAAGGAAATACACCATATCATGTCCTCCTCATAGAAATGATTATTTTCCCCATTTAGAGCATGGTTATGACTAGGTACCTAATGTACCAAAACATACCATAACAAGATAAACAACATGGAAGACAAAAGACTTCCTAAGATTTAATTCGAACTCTAGCCAAAACCAACTAAGGCTCAAGGAGGGAATAGAAATAGGTCATTACAATACCAACCTTCCTAACCTTCTAACTCAGCAAAATTGTGGTGATTTAAGAATTCATCTCTTAAATCTATTAGAATAAGAAAATAAAATTCTAAAACAAACCAAGCAACTCCTTACCTTTGTTAAGGTTAGATAGAGTGAGATAGACAAAGTAGTATCTATAGACACCAATCATCATATATATGAATATGAATATGAATGTATTGGAATTTTATTTAATTTTAATACAATATTAAAAATTCTCAAACACTTCCAATTTTTTTTATTTATATTCAACTTGTTTTAAATATTATTTCACACACACACACACACACACACACACACACACACACACACACACACACACACATATATATATATATATATATATATATATATATATATATATATTATAATCTTTATTCACATATAATACACTTTCAATCTTCTTCTAGATCAGTTATTGTTAGCTTTCAGCCATCATTAACAAGCTAATATGAAACGTATTAATACAGAAATCAATTCAAACATTTGACACGAGGATTTATGTGGTTCACCCAAGATTTGGGCTACGTCCACCAAGTGAAGGCATCAGTTGTCTTATTATTCAGATCATGGAGATTACAACAGCTCACTCATACATCTCTCCCTCACTCATACCTCTATGGGCATACACGAATTTATATTAATGTACACATGAAAATGATTTGTTTAATGTAGTCATATCCAAATCTAACTTAGTCTCATTAGTTAGAACAAATACTGAATTATAATATCTAAAATCCTAATCCTAGGGATTTGTTGTCCCCGTTTAACAATCTCCACCTTGACAACAATTAACCTGATACCTTGCTCCTTGTTTTGTTCATCACCTTTTCTGCAAGCCAAGAGGAGCCAAGCACCATTGTAGCTTCTCTAACAGTATTGGTTTTGTGAACATGTCTATGTAGTTCTCTTTTGTATGCACTTTCTCAAGAGAGACTCCACGTTTATCGATTACCTGTCTTACAAAATGGTACTTGATAGGTATATGTTTTTTTTATTGTGGTAGGCTTGATTCTTAGCCAAGTGAATAGCACTTTGACTATCACAAAGAAACTTTACTTTGTCTTGCATGCTTCCAAACTCACCAAACAAAAATTTCAACCAAACTACCTCTTTGCAAGCATGTGAAGCAGCTATGTATTCTACTTCTGTAGTGGATAAATCAACAATGTTCTATAGCCTTGACATCCAACTAATAGCTCCACCTGAAAGAGTAAATACATACCCTGAATTTGACCTTCTCTTTTCCAAATCACCTGCGAAATCAGAATCAACATATCCACAGACTAATTCACAACCATTGTTATAAGTGATATAGTAATTACTTGTGCCTCTCAAATACCGAAGCACCCATTTCATTGTTTCTCAATGCTCTTTGCCTAGATTTGGCATATACCTGCTGACAACCCCAATTTCATGTTAAATGTCTAGCCTTGTACTAACCATCGCATACATTAGAATTCCTACTGCATTAGCATATGGTATTCGAGACATATATTCATTTTCTTCTTTTGTACTAGGACATAAACTTGAATAAATCTTAAAATGGGAAGCCAGAGGGACTGAAACTGATTTCACATCGTTCATACCAAACCTCAAAAGTATCTTCTCAACATACTTCTATTGTGACAACCAAAGCTTATCATTCCTCCTGTCTCTGAATATCTCCATGCCCAAAATCTTCCTTGCTGCTCCTAGATCTTTCATATCGAGCATCCTAGCCATCTGAACCTTTAACCTGTTGTTCTCAGTTATGCTTTTTCTTGCTAAAATAATATCGTCAACATACAATACTAAGATAATGAATATGCCATTATTAAATTTCTTAAAGTAGACACAATGATCATACTCACTCCTTGTATAATTCTGGCTCACTGTGAAAGAGTTAAATTTCTTGTACCATTGTCTGAGCGACTGCCTTAGAGCATACAATGATTTATTGAGCCTGCAAACAAATTTATTGTTGTGATTCTGAATGAACCCTTCAAGTTGTTCCATTTATATCTCCTCATCTAAATCTCCATGTAAGAAAGAATTCTTAACATCTAGCTACTCCAACTCCAAATCAATTAATGCAACCAATGCTAACCCACATAGAATTGAAACAATCTTAACAACTGGTGAAAAAATCTCATGAAAGTCAATACCTTCTTTCTGACAATATCCTTTCACAACCAGCCTTTCTTTGTACCTTTCCACCTTATCATCAACACCCTTCTTCAGCTTATAGACCCACTTGCAACCTACAATTTTTCTGTCTCTTGGAAGTTCTACCAGGTCCCATGTGGCATTCCTTTCTAATGTCTTCATTTCATCCTTCATTGCTTATTTCCATTTATCATTGTTAGAACCCTTCACAGCTTCCTAATAGCATGAAGTTTCATCATCATTAGTACTTAAAGAAAGTGATGAAAACAAACCATCATACCATCTTGGAGGATTTCTGACCCACATAGACCTCCTTAGGGAAGTTTGTGGTTCAAGCACATTCTGTTGATTGTTATCATCACCCATGTTTTCCTCTGTAGGAAACTCTTCATGAACATCTTCAGAAACTTGTTCATGTTCACTTTCATTTGTATTTGGACTGGTTTCAAACTAAATCTATTGATACTTAGGTACTTCTTCATGTTTCATTTGAACATCTACATCTTATTTGATGAGAGATGATTCATCAAATATTACATCTTTGTTAATGGTGATCTTCTGGGAAGTAGGATCCCACAACTTATACCCCTTAATACCATCACCATATCCAACAAAGATAAACCTTTTTAATTTTGGATCTAATTTAGAACGTTGATGTTTCAGAATTAGAGCATAGGCTTCACAACCAAAAACCTTAAGATTAGAATAATTACAAGGGTGACCTTTCCATACCTCTTCAGGAATCTTGCACTCTATTGTTGTTGATGGTGATCGATTCACCAGATAACAAGTTATAGTTACTTCCTTTTCCCACAGTTCCTACTGCAAGTTGGTGTTACTTAGCATACTCCTTGCTCTCTCTAGAAGATTCATGTTTATGCATTTAGAAACTCCATCCTATTGAGAAATATAGGCAGTGGTTTTATGCCTATCAATCCCAAACTCCTTGCAATAGTTCTCAAATTCCATCGACATAAATTCACCACCATTATCAGTTCTTAAACATTTAATGGATCTACAAGTGCTCATTTCCACTAAATCTCTAAACTGCTTGAAAACAGTAAATACATCAGCCTTTGTTTTTAACATATAGATCCAAACCTTCCTAGAGAAATCATATATAAAAGTTACAAAATATGATGATTGTAATAGACCTCAATTTCATCATAAAAAAAAAGTCTTCTAAGGTACATTTAAACTTTAAAACTATAACACATACTCATAATTAGCGAAATACCCATGTAATCCTATTGTGAAGCTCTGATACCTAAAGTATTCACCTTCCCCTGCCGCATATAACAAACTCAACATCCAAAGTTTTCCTTTCAACCTTTTCTTAAGTCCTACTAGCTTTTACAAGGGGAATAAAAGGTTATCTTTTGGAAGAAGGGAAATACATGACCCTAGGACTTAGGCCGTAGATTCTTTGTAAAACATAGATGCGCAACTTTAGACTCCAAAACCATGAATAATACTTTGTAAACATAGTAAGGGTGTTAGACTTTAATTGTTTCATCGTTTCACTTAACTATTTGGATTTCCCTAGGTAAATATGACTTTGATGACTCCCTTGGTAACTACTTGTAGACAAAGAGTCTTTTCTTCACACACAGCCTAAGTTCTAGTTAATAGCAGAACTCTAAGCAGACATTTGGTTAATCTTCCCAGGTTTAGGCACATTGTAACTATTGGTACTAACCTGACTAGAAGTAATCAAAGGTTGATATTTTTCAAACATAGGGTTTCGAGGAGGCTCACCCTTGTCTTCGTGAAATAAGTTAAAATGACAGGAGCTTGATAGTCGAGAGTTAATATCTGACTAGCCATTAATGGAGGTGCATGAGGGACGGGAGCCAACCATGTACCCTCATCCAATCCAAACACACCAAGTCGCTCATATCACATGGTGCGTTCTCAGTTGTACTCTTCGCATTCAAAAATCATGGGGTTCGAGGTTTTAGGGTAATCGTAGTTGTCTGATGTCATTCTGAACAAACCTGTTCTGAAAAAATACCTTACACTTTCCTTGTGCTTCTGGACTGCTCTCGGCGTGAGGAGGATTATGGAAAGGAGGGCCTCCTAGAATTACTCCTCCTATCAGTAAGCGTATAATTCTAAAGATGAAATCCTTAACCAAACTCTTTACAAGGTCGCCCCGACTTATTGTTATTTATAATTCCTATTCATGAATTTGTGTAGGTAGTGTTTTCATTTTAGTTACTTCCTATATTCATTGGTTTAAGTGTTGGATTTCTCTCTAGCATACAGCGAGCTTTTATATAACTATGGCTCTGGAGTTTATTAGGTTAGGGTTTCGTATGTGCCCACTGCTATGCTCAATTTTCAATACGTGAGTCACTCGGGCACACCTTGAATGTCATCACTAACCTGGTTCGACATACGGTAAGAAAGTTATTCTCGGGTTCTCGGATGTACGACTATTTGACGAAAACGTTTGACTGTACACTTCTTATTTTGGGGCCGCTCATAAAAAGGGTTGGTAGTCCGTCTAAATCTTAAAAAAAAACTTATACTCTATGAAACATACTAAGGGCGATTGGGGTTTATGTCGTTCTTTCTCCTCCTCTTACAAATCGGAATGCATTTCAAAGGGTAAGCGTGACTGGGATTTTTGGCACTATGTTGTGTCTGTATCTAAGCTAAATTACAGAGTCGAAACAGATTTTAGTGATATTGTTTATTGGCCTGCAACATCTCATCTTTACATTTTAGTTCGAGTTAAATGTTGGTTTCTACTTGTCATATGACCTATAGATATATGTTCAGCATTCGAATAAACAACCTTTAAAATTTTCTTCTAGTTATTTACTGGTCCATAAAGCTAATGGTGGGCCTCTTTGATTTTTTTTGCGAGGGTACCCACCAGGGAGATTTTGGGCCCCTCCTCCCTTCTCGGCCTAGGAGGCATGCGGTTCATTGTAGTGGTGAAGTATGTAGAACCCCTCCAACTACAAATGAGTATTACTTCGGCTATTTTCTTAATATTAACATAAATCTTCCTATCTTTGTTGATCAAGACTATAATGATGTCTTGTGCAATGTACAGGGTTTCGGTCACGCGAAGATATGAAGTGCAATTTCGATCACCCATGCAAAAGGTATTCGGGTTCCGTTCTACCCCTTCCAAGAAGATTAGGCATTCAGGGTAGAAGAAAGGTTTATCCCACTGTCGTAGAGATTGTTCATTTGTATACTATTTATATCTCTGTAAAAAAATGTTTCCAACGTCCAATATGAGAGTTGACTGTAAAACTAAAGGGTCTGACCGAAAGGCTTAGTCAGGTTTTCTTTTACCGACCCCTGTCTCGACATTTTGGAATGGAAAAATACGACCTAAATTTTCTTATTATATTGGAATTCCTGATAGTTTATATTCTTTTATTCCTGTAACTTTACTTTTAGATTTAACATCGTATGCCTTCGGAAAACTAAGAGTACTGGGTGTGAAATCCTTTCACGTTTAGCGAGGTAACATTCAGTCTGAGTTTGCAATTAGTTTGGCAAGCTACTTGATATATTCCGAGATGTATTCAAATCTGTTCCTAAATTTCCTTACTTCTGTATATACGAATTGTCTGAAATTATATTACTTCTGTTCATAAAGGGTTTGATTGGATCTATACATTAAGTAATTATACAAGCTTGAGTCTACCTATATATAACAAAAAGAATTGAGAATTCCCGACTCTGTACACTATATTTGGATTATTTCTTTATACAAATTGTCATCGTATATAAATCTGTTGGCCCTACTTTGGTTGTTCGGTGTGGTATGGTATAACTATTAAGTTTTTCATCTAAAATTCTTGAAATATGTACAACTCTTTATAATGTTACAAGGCCTTTCTGAGAAATTTACGATAATGCTTGATAATAAGGAAAAGGAATATGTATATCAAAAATGTTCCCTATATTTCCTACCATTTCGTAAATGTTCCTGTTATCGTAATTGCATGTCTATTGGAAATGATTACTTACAGAATGTAGGATAGGTCGGTACATGTATAAGTATATACTTTTAATTTATGTTATCAACATTGAGTATGAATTCTTTTTCTATCGTGTTCATGCCGAGTGCCAACCAAGCAAATACACATACTTATATACATATATATCTATAAGAAATGCATCCAAGTATATATATATATAGTAGTAATCTAGTCATTAGAATAATTTCTGGAATTGGCCAAACGCATTCTTCATGAAACATAAGTAAGGAAAAGGAACTTCATTATTCATTATGTGCTTTAAGTCAACAAAAAATATTCAGTACTAAGTCTGGTGACATTCTGTAATTTTTATGCTTCACAAGAGAAAACATAATTCATCCATAATATTATCCCAAACCTAAATGACAAATACATTCAAATAAACCAATTTAGTCATTCTAAACAGAGACAGAGATAGAATGCATATATGGGTCGCTTCACGAGGAGACAAAGGGAACAACCACGTTCCTCCAAACCGTAGGACAAGGCAGCTGAATCACTTGCCCAATGCACCCCCTATCCTGACCATGAATCCATGAGGGCTAACTCAGAAAACTCCTCCTCAGCAATGTCTTTCAGTTTTAGCAGACTCCTCTTGCCTCACACTCAATCACTAGTGTTCATAACACCAAGAACAAAAACAATAGTCTCTTTTCCCCACATACTAGGCAGCGTCCTACCTCCTCACATATGTTATTTAACAAAACGATCCTTTTGCCTAGGTCTTTCTTTCCCCCCTTGGGAATTTTTGCTTCTTTCTAAATCCATGATTTTTAGGGGCTCCCAATGGCCATATCTATGATTTTCCACTTGTAACAATCATCCCAGAGGTAGTTCCAACATGTTCTCCACTCATGGAGTCATGGTCAGTTGATTTTAACATGGTTGTTCAATTTGTCCTTCTACAATCAATATAAAATATTATGTTTTCATACAAGTGTCATAGTCAAATAGTTAGTTGGGTCAAATCATATCTCTACCCAACAGTCGTAATAATCAATTACAATTATCAAATTCGAAATTTGGAACTACCATAAATGGCAAAAATTTTCCAAATTCAAATTTCAAAAATACTTTATTTTTGGGGATGTCACATCCTTTCCCCCTTCAATAAAACACTGTCCTCAGTGTTCATTCCTTTCTTGGAACAGGATTGGATGAGATCTCTGCAAATCTCCCTCCAACTCCCAAGTGGCCTCCTCAGGACTCAAGTGCTTCCATTACACCTTTACCTGAGCGACGACTCTGTTCTGAAGTGTCATTTCTCTCCAGTCCAGAATATGTAGGGGTTCCACCTGGAAGTCGCCTTCAGGTTCCACCTGCACCAAGTTCCAATCAATCATATGAGTAGGTTCATGAACATACATTTTCAACAAAGAAACATGAAATACATTATGAATTCTTAGATTAGTTGGAAGTGCAAGTTGGTATGCTACGGGTCCAATTCGAGCTAGTATCTCGAAGGGCCCACAAAACCTAGGTGTCATCTTGGCACAATTTCCTAACTTCAACGAACTTTTTTGGGCTTTGACCTTCAAATAAACATGGTCTGCCACTTGGAATTCCAAGTGTCTTCTTTTCTGATCTGCATAGCTCTTTTTTTCGTCTTGTGCTTCTTTTAATTTCTATTGTACTTTCCTTACCATGTTCTCCATTTCTTGGAGCATCTCTGGTCCAACCATGAATCTTTCAACCGGGTTATCCTAGATAATTGGAGTCGTACACTTTATGTCGTACAGTACCTTGAAAGGGATTAACTTAGCTGAAGTTTGATACCCATTGTTATATGCAAATTCTACCAAGTGTAAATAGTCTTCCCACTTGTTTGGTTTTGTTCTTACGTACATGCGGAGCATATCCTCTATGATTTGGTTTGTACTTTTGGTCTATCCATCCGTTTGTGGGTGATAACTCGTACTAAAATTCAAATTAGTATTTATCCCTGCAAACAATTCCTTCCAAAAAGCAGATGTGAATTTTACGTCTCTATCTGAAATCACCATTTTAGGAATACCATGCAGTCTAAAAATTTCTTTCATAAATATTTCAGCAATGTTTATAGCTTTAAAAGTAGACTTTAGAGGAATAAAGTGTGCAAACATACTCAGTTTATCGATTAAAACCATAATAGAGTCATTCTGCTTCTGAGTTTGTGGTAACCCTGTTATATAGTCCAGCGATATGGTCTCCCATTTCCATTTTGGTACTAGTAATGGTTGTAATAGGTCGGCTAGAGACCGGTGTTCGGTCTTAACCTGCTGACAATCTTGGCATTTAGCAAAGTATTATGTTGTTTCTCCCTTCATATTAGGCAAGTGAAAAAGTTTTCTAAGTGTTGTTATCGTTTTCTAGTATCCTGGATGGCCAGAGTACGGTTTCGTATGCACTTCGTCCAAGACTATTAACTTTAACTCTGTTGAATCTGGTATGTAAAGTCTATTTTTAAATCGTAATAGTCCCTTCTTATCGACACTTAGATCTGGTTTGTCTGGGTCTGCGGTACTGTTTTGTAATTTTGCCATTATCTTAGTGTATTTTTTGTCGTTCGTACATGTAGTCCTTATTCTTTGTTCCAGATCACTTTCTTCCCTGTTGATATTTATCTCAAATAACCCATGGACTCTTCTAATTAAAGCATCTTCTACCTTATTTTCTTTACCCTTGATATGTCTGACCTCAAAGTCGAATTCACTCAAGAAGGCTAGCCATCTTTCTTTCCTTGTGTTAAGATCTGGTTGGCTAAACAAAGATTTCACACTGCTATTATCCGTCAATACTAGAAATGTTCTTCCCATTATGTAGTGTCACCACATTTTTAAGGCATGTATTACCACTGCCAATTCTAAGTCATGAGTGACATAATTTCACTCATGTTCTTTTAATTTCTGGGACTCATAACAAATCACATTTCCTTCCTAAGTTAGGACACCACCTAGTCCTCAATACGGGTGTAGTTGTCAATAATTCCTTCAGCTTGTTAAAACTGTCTTGACACTTCTGTGACCAGTTAAACTTGGTCCCTTTATTTTGTAATGACGTGATAGGGTAGTCTATCTTGGAAAACCCTTCTATAAATCTGCTATAATATCCAGTGATTCCCATGAATGACTAGATATCCGCTACATCCTTAGGTACTAGCCATTCCATGATGGATTTTATTTTCTCAGTGTCTACGGCAATGCCTTCTGCTGAAATTACATGCCCTAGATATTGTATTTCCTTTTGATAAAAGTCACACTTATCAAATTTGGCATACAGTTTGTGTTTCCTCAACGTTTGCAGAACTATTCTTAAGTGTTCTTCATGTTCTTCCTCTATTTTAGAATAGACCAGAATATTGCCAATAAATACTACTACGAACTTGTCTAAGTATTGACTGAAAATACTGTTCATCAGGCACATAAATGTGGCTGGTGCATTAGTGAGTCTGAAAGGTATGACTACGAATTCGTAGTGTCCATATCTTGTTTGAAAATCTGTTTTGTTTACGTCCTCATATTTTATCCTAACTTGATGATAATCGGATCGTAAATCCAACTTGGAAAAGATCTTGGCCCCACCCACTTGATCAAACAGATCATTTATCCTTGGTAAGGGATATTTTTTATTAATAGTCATTTTGTTCAATTGTCTATAATTGATACATAGTCTTAGAGTATCATCTTTCTTTTTCACAAAGAGAACTGGTGCCCCCCATGGTGAAACACTCGGTATGATATATTCTTTGTCCAACAATTCCTGTAATTGTATTTTTAATTCTTTCAATTTGGGTAAACTCATTCAGTAAGGTGATTTTGAGACACGGGTTGAACTGGGTATAAAGTCTATGGAAAAGTCTATTTCCCTTCTAGGAGGTAATTCTGGTATCTTGCCCACAAACATGTCTCTGAATTCACGTAGGACAACAAAGTCTTCCAAGTTGAGTTTAAATTCTTTATCTAACATGTTTGTTACTTGGATGGCATAAACTTGGCACCCCTTTCTCATGCATTTCTTGAATTTCATTGCTGAAACTTGTCTAACTGATACAAGTTTTGGTACACCTTGGGTTGTTCTAGTAGTGCCATAATCGTCTTTATAGTTAAGTGTCTGTGTATAAAAATCTAGTCCTGCTTTGTGCTTTTCCAGCCAATCCATTCTGATAATCATATTATAAGACCCCAGTGGTAGGATGCTCATATTTGCTCTTATGTTTTGACCATCTAAGCTGAACTTGAAATCAGAAATAAAGTCAACTACTTTCCTTTTAGTTCATGTTGCTAGTTGTACCAGCCATGATTTTGTGTGCTTCAATTTCTTAAGTTTGTTTGACTCTACTACATCAGGAGTAATATAACTTAATGTAGCTCTAGGGTCAATTAAAATAGAAATTCGAGTCTTATTGATTTTACCTTCAATTTCTACCACAGAGGACTGGTGGACAGCTTGTCGACCATCTATGGTTGCATTTATCTGATGCAGGCTTCTACCCATGTCACCCACCGTCGAGGCTTCCTGCAAATTATGAGCAACAGTTTTTTTTGCTAAAATTAAACATGGACAATTCCTCCTTAGATGAGGTTCTCCACATTCCCAGCACTTTAACGGTTCACAGGGATTGTCCCCGAACTTCTTCGCTCCCATATTTACCGGTTTACCACTGCCTTCTGTATTCGGATGGTTGAAGTGAAAATATTTTCTCAAAAAGCTTTTTGTTGCATTCTAATAAGGAGTTGGTTGGTATCCCTTCTTCCGCTAGTTCATTCAATCTTGTTTATTATCCTTCCAGGCATTGGGAAACTCTCCCTGTTGTTCATATTGGTCATAGCACATTCATTCTTTCCTCAATACTTCATTCAAGGATTTGGGGTTGTCAAACTCAATTCTGTCCCTGTAGGACTATCGTAAACAGCTTAAGAATCGCTGGATTTTTACCTTATCCTCCTGGATGTACGGTACAAGACTTAGTAGTTCCAGAAATGTATTTATAAGGTCCTCCATCGTCATCTGTCCAAGTCGTAACTCATAAAATTATTTTTTTTTCCTTTCATAGTAGCTTTCATAAAGATATTGTTTCTTGAAATACTTCTTAACATTAGACCATTCCATTTTTTTCTCCTTTAGGCCCTTGGCCAATTTCAGGTCTTTCCACCAAATGTTGGCCTTCCCTTTCAGATTGTAGATGGCCATTCTAACCTTGATGTTGCTGGAATAGTTGTAGATCTGGAAGTATTTTTTGATGTCCAACAACCATGCCTCAGCTTCTTCTCCTGTCCTGGATTCTCCATCAAAGGTAGCTGGTTTAATATTTTTAAATTCTCCTTCAAGATGGTCTACTTGTTTTATTTTTCTGTCTGTTTTAGCTTTGTCCTCGGTTGAAGGTGTACCTTTAGAGGAACTATCTCCTTTTTCTATTTCAGCCCCAGAATTCTTGGAGGCCCTTTTGCTGACCTCTTCATCATGGTTATTGTCCTTTGGGATTTTTTTGGTTACTATACTACATATTAGGACTTCATTTATCTCTTGTTGTTCCTCTTGTGCTTTCTTTAGTTTCTCGTTATCGTCTTTGAAAACCTGTAGCTCAACAATGAGATTCCTCGTTGTTTCCAGCACTTCCGTGGGTGAACTTATGTCACTGTTATGTCTCTGATTTCCAGGAAGTCTTTGTTCATGATTTTCATCGATTCTAATTTCCCTGTCATCCTGTGCTTCCATAATTAACACAAAACAGAAAATTTTTCTATTTGTAACAATGAAGGTTTATTAGTTTTGCATAAGTAAAAACAAATATATGCCAAAAATTTACTGTGGCCCTATTCAAGGCCGAGTGTTGTAAACTTTTCTATGATACCATGTTTAATAGACCTCAATTTCATCATAAAAATAAATTCTTCTAAGGTACATTTAAACTCTAAAACTGTAACACATACTCATAATTAGCAAAATACCCATGTAATCCTATTATGAAACTCTAATACCTAAAGTATTCACCTTCCCTTTCTTCATATAACAGACTCAACATCCAGAGTTTTCCCTTGAACTTTTGCTTAAGTCCTACTAGCTTTTACAAGGGGATTAAAAGGTTATCCTTTGGAAGAAGGGAAATACATGACCCTAGGACTTAGGCCCTAGATTCTTTGTAAAACATAGACACACAACTTTAGACTCCAAAACCATGAATAATGCTTTGTACACATAGTAAGGGTGTCAAACTTTAATTGTTTCGTTGTTGCACTTAACTATTTGGATTTCCCTAGGTAAACATGACTTCGATGACTCCCTTGGTAACTACTTGTAGACAGAGAGTCTTTTCCTCACACGCAGCCTAAGTTATAGTTAATAGCAGAATTCTAAGCAGATAGTTGGTTAATCTTCCTAGGTTTAGGCACAATGTAACTACTGGTACTAACCTGACTAGAAGTAATCAAACATTGATATTTTTCAAATGTAGGGTTTCAAGGAGGCTCACCCTTGTCTTCATGAAATAAATTAAAATGACAGGAGCTTGACAGTCGAGAGTTAATATCTGACTAGCCATTAATGGAGGTAGATGAGGAACGGGATCCGACCCTGTACCCTCATCCAATCCAAGCACACCAAGTCTCTCATATCACATGGTACGTTCTCGGTTGTACTCTTCACATTCAATAAGCGCGGGGTTTGGGGTTTTAGGGTAACCATAGTTGTCTGATGTCATTCTGAACAAACCTGTTCTAAAAAAAAATACCTTAGACTTTCCTTGTGCTTCTGGACCACTCTCGGCATGAGGAGGATGGTGGCAAGAAGCACCTCCCAGGATTACTCCTCCTATCAGTAAGTGTGTAATTCTAAAGCTGAAATCCTTAATCAAACGCTCTACAAGGTCACTCCGACTTATTGTTATTTATAATTCCTATTCATGAATTCATGTAGGTAGCATTTTCGTTTTAGTTACTTCCTGTATTCATTGGTTTAAGTGTTGGATTTCTCTCTAGCATACACTGTGCTTTGCTATAAATATGTCTTTTGAGTTTATTAGGTTAGGGTTTTGTATGTTCCCACTGCTATGCTTAATTTCCAATACGTGAATCACTCGGACATGCCTTGAATGTCGTCACTAACCTGGTTGGGCGCCTGGTAAGAAAGTTATTCTCAGGTTCTTGGTTGTACAACTATTTGACGAAAACATTTGATTGTACACTTCTTGTTTGTGGTCCACTCATAAAAAGGGTTGGTAGTCAGTATAAATCTTAAGACAAAGATTATACTCTGTGAAACATACTAAGGGCGATTGGGGTTTATGTCGTTCTTGCTCCTCCTCTTACAAATCGGAATGCATTTCAAAGGATAAGCGCGAATGGGATTTTCGGCACTGTGTTGTGTCTGTATCTAAGATAAATTACAGAGTCGAAACATATTTTAGTGATATTGTTTATTGGCCCAAAACATCTCATCTTTACATTTTATTTCTAGTTAAATGTTGGTTTATACTTGTCGTATGACCTATAGATATATGTTAAGCATTCGAAAAAACAACTTTTAAAATTTTCTTCTAGTTATTTATTGGTCCGTAAAGATAATGGCGGACCTCTCTAATTTTTTTGCAAGGGTACCCACTAGGGAGATTTTGGGCCCCTCCTCCCTTCTCGGCCTGGGAGGCACGCGGTTCGTTGCAATGGTGAAGGATGTCGAACCCCTCCAACTACATATGAATATTACTTCGGCTTTTTTCTTAATATTAACTTAAATCTTCCTATCTCTGTTGATCAAGACTATAATGATGTCTTGTGCAGTGTACAGGGTTTCGGTCACACGAACATATGAAGTGCAATTTTGATCACCCACGCAAAAGGTATTCAGGTTTCGTTCTACCCCTTCCAAGAAGCTTAGGCGTTCAGGGTAGAAGAAAGGTTTATCCCACTATGGTAGAGATTGTTCGTTTGTATACTATTTATATCTCTGTAAAAAAATGTTTCCAATGTCCAATATGAGAGTTGACTATAAAACTAAAGGGTCTGGCCGAAAGGCTTAGTCAGGTTTTCTTTTACCGACCCCTGTCTCGACATTTTGGAATGGAAAAATGCAATCTAAATTTTCTTATTATATTGGAATTCCTAATAGTTTATATTCTTTTATTCTTGTAACTTTACTTTTAAATTTAACATCGTATGCCTTTGACAAACTAAGAGTACTAGGTGTGAAATCCTTTCACGTTTACCGAGGTAACATTCAGTCTAATTTTGCAATTAGTTTGGCAAGCTACTTGATATATTCTGAGATGTATTCAAATATGTTCCTAAATTTCTTTACTTCCATATATACGAATTTTCTAAAATTATATTACTTCCATTCACAAAGGGTTTGATTGGATCTATACATTAAGTAATTATACAGGCTTGAGTCTGCCTATATATAACAAAAAGGATTGAGAATTCCAGACTCTATACACTATATCTGGATTATTTCTTTATACAAATTGTCATCGTATATAAATCTGTTGGCCCTACTTTGGTTGTTTGGTTTGGTATGGTATAATTGTTAGGTTTTTCATCTAAAATTATTGAAATATGTACAACTCTTTATAATGTTACAAGTTTTTTCTGAGCAATCTATGATAACGCTTGATAATAAGGAAAAGGAATATATATATCAAAAATGTTCCCTATAGTTCCTACCATTTCGTAAATGTTCCTGTTATCGTAATTGCATGTCTGCTAGAAATGATTACTTACAGAATGTAGGACAGGTCTGTACATGTATAAGTATATACTTATAATTTATGTTATCAACATTGAGTCTGAATTCTTCTTCTATCATGTTCATGGTGAGTGCCAACCAAGCAAATAGACATACTTATATACATATATATCTATAAGAAATACATCCAGGTGTATATATATAGGAGGTTAGTACTCCATACCAGTTCCAGCATAAGTATATATATATATATATATATATATATATATATATATATATATATACACACACACACACAGACACACACACACACACACACACACAGTACTAATATAGTCTATAGAATAAATTCTAGAATTGGCCACACGCATTCTTCATGTAACACAAGTAAGGAAAAGGAACTTCATTATTCATTATGTGCTTTAGGTCGACAAAAAATATTCAGTACTAAGTATGGTGACATTCTATAATTTTTATGCTTCACAAGAGCGAACTGAATTCATCCATAATATTATCCCAAACCTAAATGACAGATACATTCCAATAAACCAATTTAGTCATTCTAAACAGAGAAGGAGATAGAATGCATATCTGGGTCACTTCATGGGGAGACAAAGGGAACAACCATGTTCCTCCCAACCATAGGATAGGGCTGTCGAATCACTTTCCCAATCCACCCCCAAGCCTGACCATGAATCCATGAGGGATAACTCGGAAAAATCCTCCTCAACAATGTCTTTCAGTTTTAGCAGACTCCTCTTGCCTCACACTCAATCAGTAGTGTTCATAACAGCAAGTACAAAAGCAGTAGCCTCTTTTCCCCGCATACTAGGCAGCATCTTGCCTCCTCACATATGTTATTTAACAAAACGATCCTTTTTCCTAGGTCTTCCTTTTCCCCTTGGGAATTTTCACAGCTTTCTAAATCCCTGATTTTCAGGGGCTGCCAATGGACAAATATCTAATTTTACACTTGTAACAATCATCCCAGAGGTTGTTCCAACATGTTCCCCACTCATGGAGTCATAGTCAACAAATTTTGACATGGTTGTTTTATTTGTCATCCTGCAATCAATATAAAATATTTTGTTTTCATACAAGTGTCATAGTCAAATAGTTAGTTGGGTCAAATTAGATCTCTACCCAATAGTCATAATAATCAATTACAATTATCAAATTCGAAATTCAGAATTGCCATAAATGGCAAAAAATTTCCAAATTCGAATTTACTAAAAACAGAATAATTTTCCAACAATTTTTTTAAATTTCAAAAATACTTTATTTTTTGGGATGTCATAATGATCCTCCATACGAAATAATAGGATATGGTCCCCAAACATCAGAATGGATATAATCAAGGATTCCCTCACTAGTGTGTCTTCTAGTTTTAAATTTATTCCTATTTTGTTTTCCATAAATACAGTGCTTGCAGAAGTCTAACTTTAAAGACTTTAGACTAGGAAGTAACTTGCGATCACATAATACCTTTAATCATTGTTCGCTCATATGGCCCAACCATTGATGCCACAGTCGAACAGAATCACTAGCGTTCTCAGATACCGCTGTCGCATGATCTCACTCAGTTCTTCCTTCTAACAGAAATAGGTTACCAACCTTCTTCACTTTCATAACAAGTAGGATTCCTTTGTATACTTTCATAACTCCACCTTGAACAATACTTTTATATCCTCCAGTGTCTAAGACTCCCAAAGAAATTAGGTTCTTCCTAAGCTCAGGTACATGTCTCACATCAATTAGTATTTTAACAGTTCCATCAAACATCTTAATTCGAATGCTACCAATTCCCACGACTTTACACGAGATACCATTTCCCATGTAAACTATTCCATCATCTATAGTCTGGTAAGTAACAAACCAATGTCTATGAAGACACATGTGATTTGAAGCACCAAAATCTAATAACCATTGTTGATAATGACGTGAACCAATACTAATTGATAAAAATTCATCAGTCATACCTATACCTATTACTGAACCTGTTTCAGTTGCGTTCTCTTCCTTCATTTCTTTTGGAGGGTCTTCTTTGGAGGCTTGTTGTCGCTTCTAACAATATTTCTTCAAGTGTCCCGATTTTCCACAAAACCAACACTTAAGCTTGCTCTTTTTTCCCTTCGACTTTGAGCGAAAGAAATTCCTCTGACCCTGTCCTCTTTCTTTATGTCTGCCTCTGACCATCATCGCCTCAGATGTAGAGGTTTTTGAATTGGTTGTCTTCCTTGTTTCCTCAGATAGTAGTGCTCCAACAATAACATCAAACTCAATACTTTATGTTGTGCTGAAACTAACAGAAGTAACAAAGTGATCCCATGATGTGGGAAAAGAACAAAATAATGCAATTGCTTTGTCTTCAGAATCGAATTTTACTCCCATGTTAGTCAACTGGACTAATATAGTATTAAAGGTATTTAAATGATCAATTATTTTTGTACCTTCATGTGCAAACTCTACAATTTTCTTTTCATAAAGATCCTATTCGTCAAGGATTTCATCATATATAAGCTTTCCAGCTTCGTCTACAAACCGACTGTTGTCTTCTCCACAACAATGTTGAACAGAACATAATTGACCAAGCATAGGCATATGGCACTCAGCGAACTCGCATTGATTTCATCCTAGTCTTCATCTATTATGGTTGCGGGTTGCTTTGTTTTTCCCAAAAGCACCTTCACCATGCCTTATTTCACAAGCAGATCGTGCATCTTAACCTTCCAGACATGGATGATTTTAGGGGCTAAATTTCGTTCATGGGCCAATTTTCCATGGTTTTTCCAAAAATGAGATTCGCTATTTTAAAAATAATTCGCCCAAATTCTATAGGATAAAATTATTTTACCTCAAAAATCGCCAAAAGTTTATAAAAACTATATAAAATATTTTGAAATTTGAATATTTTTACAAAAATATCGCCAAACATTTATAGTTGACATATGAAGGATTAGTAAGATTTGCCAAGGTTTCTACATTTTAAAATAAATTTTCATCCTTAAAATCCTCCCTGCTTCCAGATCTCGAAATTGTTCTTGCCATTGAACTTATCTATTTTGAATTTAGCACTCTGAGTTTTTTCCATTAACAGAGGAAAAAATTCCAAAACCATTGCTTATAAAACCAAGCCCTTTATTTGAAAAATAATCTTATACTTAAAGATTGAACCCAAAAATAATGGTGAAAAGGTTTTAAAAATATTTTATACCTTAATAACACCTTTTACCAAATCCAAAAATTCAACCTTTAAAAAACAATATTTAATATCCCTTCAATTTGCATTCGACCATTTAAAATATTCATACCATTTAAAACTATGAAATTTTTTTATGTTGGAAGATTGGCTTTCTCTTCCAAATCCATAAGTCCCCAAGGCTCCCTCCAATTTTGTAATTACTTAAGATCGGTGTGCTCTTTGTAGAGAGACCCAAGTGATGATATTTTAATTCATAAAAACCATAAGTCCATAGGGATATCAACGCTCCCTTCGCTAGAGGCACCCAGTGCTAAGCTAGAAACAACACTCCTCCTATCAAGCGACCTATGTGGATCCTCCATGTTCCTCCTCCATGGTTTGGCACTATTGCACGCTCCTCCACAGTTTGGCATTGTTGTACGCTACTCCTCTGATGGCCTCACGAATCTCCAAATGCAACTCTGATACCACTTGTTAGCTTTCAGCCATCATTAACGAGCTAATATGCAGTGGATTAATACATAAATCAATTCAAACATTTGACACGAGGATTTACGTGGTTCACTCAAGATTTGGGCTATGTCCACCAAGTGAAGGCATCGGTTGTCTTATTATTCAGATCATGGAGATTACAAAAGCTCACTCATACATCTTTCCCTCACTCTGTGAGCCTCTACGAGCATACACAAATTTATATTAATCTACATATGAAACAGATTTATTTAATGTAGTCATATCCAAACCTAACTTGGTCTCATTAGTTACAACAAATATTGAATTATAGGATCTAAAATCCTAATCATGGGAATTATGTGTTATCGTTTAACAACATGGAAGACAAAAGACTTCCTAAGATTTAATTCGAATGCTATCCAAAACCAACCACCTACAGCTCAAGCAGGGAATAGAAATAGGTCATTACAATACCAATCTTCCTAACCTTCTAAGTCATCAAAATTGTGGTGATTTAACAATTCTTCTCTTAAAGCTATTATAATAGAAAAATAAAATTCTAAAGAAAACCAAGCAACTCCTTACCTTTGCTAAGATTAGATAGAATGAGATAGACAAAGTAGTATCAATAGACACCAATCATCCTATATATGAATATGAATGTATTGGAATTTTATTTAATTTTAATACAACATTAAAAATCCTCAAACACTTCCAATTTTTTTTATTTATATTCCACTTGTTTAGAATATTATTTCAAACATGATATTTAAATATTTTTTTTTTATTAAAATGGTATTATAATCTTTATTCTCATAGAATTAACTTTCAATCTTCTTCTAAATCAGTTACTACTGCGCCTTCTTAAGATTTTATTTAAGAGATAATTTCTTTTTATTCATTAAAGTATTTGAAACAACCTTTTATTTGGTGTCAATTAAAATGGATATTAATAGGAACATGAGTCCATGAACTTCTATATCATTTCCAATCCTCACACCATCAGAATGTACCAAATATTTATTATATAAATAGAGGATGTTGCAAGCCTGCTATACACTCTGAAACATTCTTGATTGTTTACAGCAATGGAAGTTAGATAATTTTTTATGGATACTTAAACAACGTAGCTAAAGAGTAGACAGTCTCTAACAGTCCCTTTCACATGGACGTAGTTAGGAAGGAAACCTTCCTTCATAAATCCGGCCTTCTCCACAACTCTTGCCGATGCCACATTTTCAAGGAGCACAAGAGCTTCAATCCTCTTGACTCCCTGCAACTCTTTGAATCCCATTTTCAGGGTTGTTGTCACTGCTTCAGTGGTGAAGCCATCCTCCAGTACTTTCTTTTAAATATAATGTAACCTCAACAGGCTAACAGTACACTGCTAGCTGTCCTGGCCAGCTGTACTTTCTATTCTTGATTTGCTTGAGAACTATTTAGCTCAGTTATTTTCCCATTGTATAGTACTTCTTCATACTTACTTCTCATTGTACTCTTCTTCATACATTCTAATATAATGTTTTTTGTTCTATCTTTTCTCTCTACATTTCTTGCTTCACAATTTATCATGGTATCAGAGCCTCAGTAGTAAGCCTCTTCACACAGGCTGGAGAGAAACATGATCATCAAATAGTGCAGATCTTACACATATCTTGAGAGCAATTCGACACAAACTTTTCACAAGGTTTGGAGAGTTGTCTGTCATACTCTCGAAAGATCCTCGCTGGAAACTTCCACGAGGAAGATTACCATCATACGCTCAAAGTATCAGCGTAAGAAGCTCACGTGTCAAAGCAGAGCATACAACGCTCGAACGATTGGGGCAGAAGAGAGTGCAGAAGAAGAAACTTTAAAGATTCTTGAACAATTTTCAAGAATCATCAAAGATTTACGAAGAAGAGCTGCAGGAGGCAGGAACTCTTGAAGAATTCAAAGAATTCGTTCAAATTCGCTAAAGATTCCTGCAGAAGGCAGAATCGTTTAAAGATTTACGGGAATTCTCTCAAATCTGTCAAAGATTGCAACAGAGAACAAATAACTTGTGAAATTCTTTCAAATCCTTGAAAGATTCACAAATTTTTCTTCCACGGGAGAAAATTCCTTCAAATATAGAAAAGATCACATCTAACGCGTAAAGAACAACCATTGCGACCATAAGTTTCGTCCCCCGAAAAGATCTGAGGCAGAAATCTAGTTCAGAAGGGACAAGGAGAGCGTGGAAAAGGCGAAAGAACTTCAGTCGTTAGATCTTGCACAGAGGACCGATAGTCATTGGATCAGCAAGAAAGTGCACGAGGTTTAGTCCTCTGGAGTGCACAGGAGAAATTTCAACGTGTGAAGTCGTGAAATCTTGAAATCATTTGGACTGTCCATCAAGAAACATGTGGCGAGATCTCGGCATTTCGCTGACTCGGAAGGTGTAAAGGTTAGAAAACTACTGTGAGAATTCGCAAATCGCAAAATCACGAGTCATTCTGGATCGTTTAATTGAGATAGATCGTGAGTCGTCGATCTTATCCCATCGCAAAATCGGGGATCGGGAGTTGGAAGAGCGAAGGAGACTACTCTCCAAAACCCCGATACGTGAAATCCCGACATCACGTATCGTGAAATACCGATAGGATTGTGAGCTATCCATCTCAAAGGACAGGTGGAAGTAGATCCAAGCCATCACTCCATCGGCATTTCAGAGTTTGGGATATCAGAGGTCTTGTTGGCGAAAGACACTCCACGGCGAAAGTCGCGAAATCGCGATTCACAAAATAGCGATAAGATCACAACCGTCCATTTATTTGGACATGTGGCAGACATCGAGGAAACCGTCGGCATCTCAGCAATCGGAGTTCTCAGTTGACAGGGAATTTGGAGTCGCAAGTCGTAAAATTGCGAAACGACGAGGATCGTCCATCCTGAGGGGACCTGTGGCATAAATCCGAGGGCTCCGAAAAAGTCCTGAAAGGGGAGAGTCCATCAGCACATCGAGATTCGGTAAATCGCAAATCCTGAGGACAAGGGATCGGGTTTCTTTATGGTGAAAACCCCATAAACGATCAGAGCCATCCATTTTGAGGAGACATGTGGGCGAGATCGGGAGAGTCAATCGGCACACCGAGGTTAGACGTTTCAAGGATCCTAGAGACGAGACGTCTGGAACAGATCAAATCATGAAATCGTGAGGAGAAATCAGGATTGTCCAATATAGGAGGACGCGTGGCAGAGATCAAAGCAATCAGGAAATTTCCCGAAAGGAAAGGTCATCCATCATGAAATCAAGATTCGAGAAATCGGTTATTCCGTGGACAAGAGGTCCAATGCATTTCAACCTTCGAAACCCCAAATCCCGATAAGAGGTTTGACTGATGTCTTATGAGTTCTGGTCATAATATCTAGACCATCAGATCATAGGAAGATCTGGACCGTTGAATTGTCCAAAGGCGAATTTCACATTTCGGCAATTTTGAAAGACAAAGAACCGGAAAATCCCGTAGCGCTTTAACATCAAGGCACATGGTCACATTGTACGGTGACTAAGGCCAAATTCGAGGCCGATAAGCTCTCTTCGGCCATCATCAAATCGTTGTTTCGGTGATCGGAGGTTGGTGAGACAAGAGATCGGAGGACTCGTATAACGAAGTCCTGACGTCAGAATCGCGAAGCCAAAAAACTCACGAAATATTGAAAGCAGAGTTCTGAAGTCACTACAAATTATACGTAGGAGACAGGTAAGTAAGAATTTTGTTTCTGTTTTTTTCAAATTCTTTAAATAAAAAAGAAAATAGGGCATCGTCTAGCAATTTAGGACCAACTCAGGGTCTGATTCTTCTTGGAAAGAACTATGAATTCTGGTCTCTTCGGATGAAATCCTTCTTGCAAGCACAAGAGTGTTGGGATCCAGTGGATCATGGATATGTCGAACCAGATCTAGTAGACCTGTCTGCAATGACTAATCAGCAAAAAACTGCTCAGGCAACACAAAGAAACAGAGAAAATAAAGCTAAATTTTGGATTCAAAATTCTAAGATGACTAGATTTTTTCAAAAATCACAGGCGCTGGTACTTCAAAACAGGCCTGGGACATCCTTAAATATTTCTACCAAGGAAATGACAAGGTCAAAACAATTAAACTGCAGACCTTGAGAACACAATTCGAGACTCTAAGAATGACAGAGTCCGAAAATGTGGATCAGTTCATGACCAGAGTCATGGGCATCGTAAATCAGATCAGATTGACCGATGAAACCATCACTGATGAACGAATTGTTGAGAAAATACTTAGAAGTTTACCAAAGAAATTCGAAATGGTTGTAGCAGCAATCCTTGAATCCAAGGATCTGTCAAGTTTTTCAACAGATGGATTAATTGGTTCTCTGGTGACACATGAGACCAGACTGCATCTCACAAATGAGTCAATCTCCAATGCTTTCAAAACTCAATTCTCCTTCAGCAAAGGGAGAGGCAGAGGAAGAAGCAGAGGTCACCAAGGAAGATGGAGCAATCAAAGTAACCCTCACTCTAGTGGAGGCAATATACAACAGTATCTGAATCAAAATTTCCAAGGTCAAAGACATCATCAACAAAATCAACATCAGAATTTCTAGCCTCAAAGAGGCAAAGGGAGAAGATCAAATGAGAAATCAAGCATGCAATGCTATTACTGCAAAAAGTATGAGCACTATGAATCTGAATGCAGGAAGAAGAAAGAAGATCAGCTCTCAGGCAGAGCACATGTGTCAAATCACACAGGAGAAAACTCAGGAGGTATGTTTCTCTCGTGCCACAAGACTGAACAACAACCTAAAGATCTCTGGTTGCTGGACAGTGGATGCAGCAATCACATGACAGGTAACAAAGATTTACTTTCATGCATTGATTCTTCAATCTCATCTCATATTACACTTGGAAACGATTATTTAGTCAAAGTTCAAGGAAAAGGAACTGTTCCTATTCTTACTAAACAGAATGTAAAGAAAGACATAAACAATGTCTATCATGTTCCAGATCTGAAACATAATTTACTAAGTGTAGGACAACTCATTGAACATGGATTTAAGGTACTTTTTTAGGGAGCATCTTGCAAGATATATGAAAAAATCCCAAGCAGAAAATTGATTTCTGAAATCCATATGACTCCAAATCGGTTGTTTCCCCTTACACTCAGAACTGCAAATCTGATTCAACCATATGCACAGAGTGCATCTACCCTGAATGAAACTATGGTTTGGCATACAAGATTTGGACATCTACCATTTAAGAGTCTAAGTCTTTTTCAGAAGCACTTCAAGGTCAAAGGTATTCCTATATTTAAAGAGCAAATTCCCCCATGTGAGTCTTGCATACTTGGAAAACATAAGAGAACTAGTCTTCCACAGTTTTCCAATCAAGCCAAACAACATCTTGAAATTGTTCACACTGACCTATGTGGACCAATGCAAACAGAGTCAATAGGTGGTAGCTTTTACTTTCTAACGTTTATTGATGATTTCAGCAGAAAAATATGGATCCATTTTCTCAGACACAAGTCTGAAACTTTTGCAAAATTCAAAGAATTCAAGGCAGAAGCTGAAAAACAAAGTGGAAAATATATCAAAGCACTCAAGTCATATGGAGGAGGAGAATACAACTCCAGAGAATTTGCAAATTTCTGCAAATCACAAGGCATTATCATGCAAACAACAGCCAGATATACTCCACAACATAATGGAGTGGCTGAAAGGAAAAATCAGACAATAATGAATATGGAAAGAACACTTCTTAAAGAGAAAAGTTTGTCAAATAGGTTTTGGGCTGAAGCAATAGCATGCTCAGTTTATCTCCTGAATAGATCTCCAACCACCAAACTAAAG
>ML785886.1:202518-220134 GCA_009831015.1 Picea engelmannii
GTCACAAGAAGAGTATTGGTGTCAAGTGGGTTTACAAAACTAAACTCAATGAAAAAGGGCAGATCGAAAAACACAAGGCAAGACTTGTTGCCAAAGGATTCTCACAACAACCTGGTACTAATTATGGTGAAACTTTTTCTCCAATAGCAAGATTAGACATTGTAAGGACTCTATTGGCCATAGTAGCCCAAAACAAATGACAAGTATACCAGATGGATGTCAAGTCAGCATTCCTTAATGGTTTCTTAGAAGAAGAAGTTTATTTCAATCAGCCACCTAGATTTGAAGTCCAAGAGCACCCAACTAAAGTATATCGGTTAAAGAAAACCTTGTATGGCTTAAAGCAAGCTCCAAGAGCTTGGTACAGCAGAATTGACACTTATCTGATCAAAAGTGGTTTCAGCAGAAGTCAAAATGAGCCAACTCTTTACACCAAAACAGATTTGCACGGTAAAATTTTGATTGTATGTTTATATGTTGATGACATGATCTATACGGGAAATCTTGAGTTAACAGATTTTAAACATGCCATGCAATCTGAGTTTGAGATGACAGATCTTGGCATCATGAAATATTTTTTAGGGATTGAGGTTAATCAATCAACCAAAGGCATTTTTGTGTTTCAGCAAAAGTATGCAGCAGACATCATCAAAATATTCTGCATGGAAGGATGCAATCCAGCAAAACCCCCTATACCCCTAGGCACAAAATTGAGCAAGAATGATGAAGGTCCTACAGTGGACTCTACCCTATACAAAAGTTTAGTAGGCAGTTTGTTGTATCTTACAGCAACTAGGCCTGACATTATGTATGCAGCCAACCTTGTTTCCAGATTCATGGAACCCCCCAAAGATTCTCATTGGAAAATGGCAAAACGAATTCTGAGATATGTTGCAGGAACTCTCTATTTTGGCTTATGGTACACTAAATCTTATAGTAATCAACTTTCTGGTTACACAGACAGTGATTTTGCAGGCAGCCTAGATGACAGGAAAAGCACATCTGGACATGTTTTTCAACTGGGCACGAACCTAATCTCATGGGCATCAAAGAAGCAGCCAATAGTTTCAATATCTTCTACAAAGACAGAGTATGTCGTTGCTACCTCAGCTTCTTGTCAAGCTATGTGGCTGAGAAGAATATTGAAAGATATGTCAAATATTGAAAGATATGTCACATACAGAAAATGATCCAACTCCTATTTTCTGTGACAATACTTCAGTAATTGCTTTATCCAAAAATCATGTGTTTCATGAGAAAAACAAACACATTGACACTCGTTTTCATTTCATACGCGAGCTAGTCAATAATGGTGATATTGCACTACAATTCTGTGGTTCTCGAGATCAGCTTGCTGATATCTTTACAAAGCCACTAGGAAAATCGGTTTTTCATTTTTAGAGACAACACTTAGGCATAATCAGTGCTGATGTTTGTAACTGTTGCAACAGGCTGACACTGCCAGCTGTCCTAGCAAGCTGTACTTTCTATTCTTGATTTGCTTGAGCACTATTTAGCTCAGCTATTTTCCCATTGCATAGTACTTCTTCAGACTTACTTCTCATTGTACTCTTCTTCATACATTCTAATATACTATTTTCTGTTCTATCTTTTCTCTCTGCATTTCTTGCTTCACAATTTATCACTTTCTAGCGATGGCATACCCCATCTCAGCTAGGCAATTGTGAATACTGGTTCCTTGCATGTGCATGACATGGCCAATGGGCTTACCTTTGAAATATATTTCCTTGAACCATGGCTGAAGAATCACCACCTTCACCAGAAACTCCCTCAGCTTCTCTTTGGATTTAAAAGCTTCCCATGTCATGAACTTGGTCACTTCTTCGTCGCTAGCCCATTCGTACAAGTCATCCAAGTCTGCCAGGCAGAAGTTCCTCAATTGGACACGCCCAACACTACAAGTACTACTCTTGTCACCCATCCCATGGTTAGCTTCCATTCTTTCGATCTTCGACTCACTCAAATGGTCAGCTGTCGCTTAGCTTTTCACAATAAAATCTTTTATTTGAATGAACAGAATGAATTATAAGTATGCAGTACTGCAACGTTACTGGAGTTAGATGAATGATGAGGCGAAGATGGAAGAATTTATAACCACCCAAAAGTACATCACATGCCACTTAATGTAGTATGGAGGCCGAGAATGATTTCCTTCCTATATAAGTCAATGTCGAGGCAGTAATCTAGCAAAATGGAATCTCTGAGGCAAACGGCTATAAAAAGAAAGATGAATGGTGTAACAGAGTAGCCAGCACGAGGTCGGCGGAGGGAAAAGAATAGTATAGGAAAAAATATGAGTTCCGCCGAGATAAGCAAAGTCTCCCGAATTTCCTTTTGCACTCTGAACAGATTGAAGTATGTGGACGAAAATCCATATGCCTTTTGCCCTAATAAATAACTGCACGAGCGAATTCCAAACCTAGCATAGCATGTGTTTCATTTGTACAGGAATAAATAGAATTCCAAACCTAGCATGTGTTTCATTTGTACAGTAATAAATATTGGAATATTTCATAGATCTACCATTTTATTTGGAATTATTTTGAGTATATATATAAAAGTTAAATTACTTCATTTCATTTTATAAGATATTTAGAAGCATTTAAAAATAAGTACCCCATTAAACAAAAAGGTTTTAGAATGACGAGCTTTAAATACTTTTGGAAAGTGTTGTAAATCATTAATGGACGGTAGTTTTGTAATTTCATGTGACAAGTTATTACTCTAGATATGGTAAATGTTCGAACATTTGCCATTCTAATATGGTAAACACTTGTTCGAAAAGTTAAAGTGATAAGTTGCTGCTCAAAATCTTAATTTAGAGTGATAAGTTGCTCTCTTCGAAATCTTTTAAATGTGAAAGGTTTTCGAAAAAACATATCACATAAAGTTTCCGAACAAATCTTTATTTCGCTTTCCAAAAATGCTTAGCACTGGCAATTGAGAATGGGAGGGTAGCTTTTTTTTGGGCAGGATGTGGAAAAGATAAAGGTCTTGTCCTTATTCCGAGGGTGAAGCCTCTGGGATGTTTTAAACTTCATAGTAAAGAAGCATTCCAAGGTTTGTCTTTGAGAATCAATATTTCTAATTCCTGAAAGTGAAGGGTTGAAGAAAGATGGAAAACATGGGTTATTGAATTTTGAAGAAAGAACGGAAAAAAGGGTCATTGAATTTCTTAAATATATAGATAATCAATGACTGACAGGGACATTTATCTGTACTTTGTGTTTTTCTGTGTGACGTTAAGATTTGCTCATCACAAAAACTTATGCACAGTGACGAAAACTTATGTACAGTTTCATAAGACGAAGAATCCTCGACGTGAATTCATAGAATAATTGGTATTTTTTTAATTAGATTTATTATCTCTTACCAGACTTTTATGCGAAGTAGTGCTGTTTTTACAAATTAACATGGATCCGACCTCCAGGGAAATCGTTGATGTCTATGCCAACAGATGTAAAAAAAAAATCAATTATTTTTATTCATATTAACACTTTACCGTACCAAACCTATGGTACCAGAAAACATTGATTCTGCAAGCGAAAGAATTTTGTTTCATGCGAATTCCACGGTTTTATATGAAATTGATCATTTTAGAAAAAAAGTTAAATGTTTTGAAGAAGAGGAACTGAGCATGCATTGCATTACCCATTTTACAATACAGTGGGTACCGAATTTCTGTCAACAATAGTTGAGATCGAATTGCAAGGTGCAAACCAATTTTCTAAAACTGGATGAAGAAGGCTTCCTCTAGCTCCAACCAAAAGTAGTATTGAATACCAAAGAGAGCATTAGCACACTATCTAAGAAGAACTAATTTAGTAGAAACATATGTGGTGAGAAGATGCCATATGGAAACCAACAGCTATTTTGCAGCAATTTCCTCACATTCTGACATGAAGACAGCACTACTCTTCAATTTCCTCACATTCTGACGTGATTGAAGACAACACTACTCTTCAAGGGGGAGGGAATGTTAGAGTCCTACCTTAACCATTCTGCTGTAGGTTACCTAGAAGTTACTAAATTAATATATGATTCCATGTTCCTTGAGTAAGGCCCATTGGATAGTAATGGATAGTTATTTAATGTAAAAGGACCTTGTTATCACACAATCTTGCACCCTAGTACAAATCCGTACAAAGATTAGTGGAACATTAGAAGTTTTTCCATTATCACCTAGACAACAACTTCTCTCATTTTAGTGAAGGATTCATCCAACACACAGAGGCTTCCTTTATATCCTTAGGGTTCCTAAGGAAAGATGGGATCAAGTCTAAAGTGAACTATATAGCTACCCAATGTACCACCAATGAGATTAGATAAACATGTATGGATTCGGTGGTTAATCAAAGAAAATTCCATATTTCACTTTAATGTTCTTTTAGGGGTTTTTAGAGGGTTTATCAAGTTACTATCCAATGCAAAATGATTCCCCAAAAAATACAAATGTGAAAATTACTAGTGGTTGTTATAAAACTTGTATAAAAGATAAAAGAATTGTAGCAATGTAAAAGTTACAATAGGTATCCCTTTAAACACATTGTAAAAATTTCAAAATAGGGATAAAATAATGCATAAAACTAGGGTTTAAACAACTATCTAATTCTATTAAAAAATATGTAACATTCAAAAATATCAAGACATCCACCCTAATAATGTTGTAATATAAATCAACAAGACAATTTATAGCAATGAAATGATTTTTAGGTCAAGAAAATGTAAAAATACTAAGACATCTAGGGGATTTTATGAATGGAAATGTATGTAAGTTGTTATAAAACCCTATGTTTACCCTAAAATAAAAAACAGATGGTGAAATTTTGAATTTTAGATTGACTAAATGGGAGAAGTTTAGTGCTTACTATTTTGGGGGGGGGCGGGGGGCATATGGGGTCAACTAAGGACTCTCTTGATAAAGATTAAGTATAAAAAGGGTGATAGTTAGGGTTGTCCACTACAAACTCTAAAAAATCCACCTAATTCTTTACAAGTTCCATGATCATTCAAGGGAAGATACTCCACTAGTAATCTTCAAAGAATTATAGAGAATGGACTTGTTCAAGAAAGACATAAAGATAATTGCACCATAACCACTAGACAAGTGTGACTACACTTAAAATCATTCACAAACAACATCCATAAGATCAAGTGAGACCACTTACTCAAGAAATTAATTCATCATCAAAACCCTAGCCAAGAGCATCAATGAAATTTGTAAGGAAATCCACAAGACATCATCCTCAAGAAATCGTTCTAGTTATCCATCCATAGAAAATATAGAAGATAATAAGTAAGCAAGTATTGTTCTCCACAAGTTTGAGCAATGATTCCAAATGAGAAGTGCTTCTCCTATTTATATCTTGTCATTAAAATAATAATTTTTTCCTAGATTTAACCCTAAGAAAATATAAAAATTCATTATCTCTTCACATTCCTTAGTGAGAAGGTCATAATACATCAAATATCCATGATACAAGGGTGTATGATCCATATCTACAAATTCATAGTTTTCATATCTAGTTTGGAAAGCAATCTGTGTATATCCTCTTATTTAACTCTAAAATGTTGGTATCCTCACCACAAATATATCTTAGAGAAAATATTATCTCTTCAAACTTGATCAAACAAGTCATAAATGCAGGGTAAAGGATACTTCTTTTTAATTGTCATTTTGTTAAGTTTCATATAATCAATAAACAATTTGAAGGTTCCATCTTTCTTTTTTACAAACAAGATTGGTGCTCCCCACACAGACACACTAGGTCTAACATACTATTTATCTAAGAGTTCTTGAAGTTGCATATTAATTTTAGTTAGTTCTAGAGTACTCATTCAGTAAGGTACTTTATATACTGGTGCATATCCAGGTACCAAATATATGGTAAAATCTATGTCCCGCCTAGGAGGTAATTATGGAATTTCCTCTAGAAATACATCGTGAAACTCTTTGAGTCTAGACTACTTAGTTAATAAATTTTCATTTATTTCTTCACTACTTTCAGATATGTGCACAAAAAAAATCTCACAACCTTTTCTTGTATTCCTTTTTAACTTTAAAGCGAAGATATGTCTTAGTGACTCACCCTGCAATATTCATTTTAATGTTCTACTTTCTCCAAAATCATCTAAACAATGAAAAGTCTTGTCATGAAATTTTACAATAGTTGAATGTTTTTCCAACCAATTCATACCGATGAGCATATCATAATATCCTAATGGTAAAATATTTAGATCTAATTTGGTTTCCATACCATCAACTTTTACTTCACCGTCTTTTACCAACTCAACAACTTTTCTTTTTGTTTCTATAGCTAACTGAGCTAGCCAAGATTTCTTATGTTTAATTTTATCCAATGTGTATTTTTCTACCACTGTAGTTTAAATATAACTTATAATTGCATCGGGGTCTATTAAAATGGATACAGGTTTTTGATTTAACATACCTTCTAACTCCACCATGGAGGATTAATGATTATCCAGTCAATTTTCGAGGGAAACATTGATTTTATGTTTTTGTTTAAAGGTTTGTTTTTATACAGGTGAGGCTCTTTGCAATAGTGAAGAGGCAGCCTAAATGTCTCACTATCTTATTCTCCAAATTTGTAGGTTTACTACTTTTCTGAACTAATACACTTTGTTATCCCATGAATATGTTTCTCCTAAATGATGCACTATGTGACCGAGGATGCTTAAAATGTTTATTATTAAGATCAAATGTGTCCTTATGTTTATGATGCCAAGTTTTTATATTTTCATATCTTTGTTTAAATTGAGTAAAACATAGTTAAGCATGCCTTATTACTTCATCCATTGTCATTGGATTAAGAAATTCAATTTTGTCTTTATATGCTTAAGGAAAACAACTCGTGAACCATTAAAAAATTTCTTTTTCCTCCCTAAGGTAATGTACATATCTCATCAAGTTCACAAATTTAGTGAAAAATTCTTCAATAGACATATGTCCCACCATAAGGTCATGGAATTTTTTTTCGATTTCATCATAGTATCTTTGTGTTAAATATTTTCGTTTAAAAAAATTTTTGAATATTTTTTAGTTCAGTTAGCTCCTCCTAATATGGTTAACCATTTTTGTCTCATGCCACCAAATGACATATTTTCCACTCAATTGATACACAACTACTCTAGGCATCAAATTATGGGATAATTGTAGATTTGTAAGTATTTACTCATGTTGAAAAGCTAAGATTTTGATCCTTCCTCAGACTCAGGTTTGATTTTCTTAAACTCTCCAAGTAATTCTTCCTCATGGAATTTCCTTTTCTTATTTTTAGGTACAATTTTCTACAAAGTGTTTCTATGAGAGTTATCCTCACTACTTTCTTTAATTAATAACTATGTTTTATCATTTTTTTTCTTGATAATATTTACACTTATGTGCCTCTTCATTGGAAAGTTTTTTTCTAGGATTACTAGAAGTTTTTCCTATCTATCTTAAGTGTATCATATCATTCATATTTTTAAGAATAATCTCATTTAACTCTTCTTATTATTTACTATCCTTTAGTAGCTTTTCATTCTGTGTATTTATGCTTTGTATTTATGCTTTTATACTACACACGGTTTCCAACAGTCTTATAGAGTTATATTGAGGTTTCTCACTATTTAGTTCCACATAAATCAATGGTCCATTTGTGTTTATCTACCAAGTTCTTAAACCATGATACTTTGTTATTTTCTTCTGATATGCACAAAACACAATGACATCAGTTATTTTTGCTTATAACATATTTATACATATAATTTTATATAAAATTTATGTTCATTATGAGCCAATTTGTAATGTCTCCTATAACCAAAAAAAAAATCAAAATACTTTTTATAATCGTATACATGTGTTATTATTCTTAGCATATGGTTGATTAAATGTTTGAGACATGAGATTTCTTGACATTTTGATCTAGTTTTCATTGTAATGAAATGACATGTTAAAGATTCAATGGCCTTAATAACATATATCATGGTTTAACATCAGAATGATCGTCATCTTTACATGACCTTTACATGGTAATGCAAAGTACTTTACTAGTCATTATGTTATAAAATCACTTATTAAATACACCTTGTAAATGGGTTATCTTCTTCGCATGGATAAATTATGGTTCTAAGATTTGGAAATACTCCTATTGCTTACAATAAAATTGTATTCTATACTTAAATTTAATTTATATGCATATCATGGTTCATAACTATTATATGTCTTGCAACATTAGACTAGTATCCATAGCCATAGATTGGTTATTGTTTAAGTTTTCCAACCCAAACTATAAGATTTATATTAATAACTTAATGTTCCAAATCATAATTATATAACAATCTGACAAGGATTAATATTAGAATAGTTATGGAGTAAATACATAACCTATTATACACATTGATTGTTGTGCCCTCACTCTCTTCCTTAGGTAAATCACCAAACAGAATGATCGTACCACTATCCCATCACATTCAAGTCTTGATTCCATATGATTTCCTCTATTGTTAAACTCGAAGTATACTCTAGTTAAGTTATGACTTGGATATTTAGTCCTATACGATGCATTCCATGTTGTTTGGTGCCATTTGTTATATTGTCAATCGAAACCCAACTAGTACATTTTGATAAATTGTGAAGCAACAAATGCAGAAAGAAAGAATAGAGAGAAAATAGTATTCAGTATATTGAGAATGTAAGGAGAAAGTACAATGAGAAGAGTTAACGAAGAAGTGATGTGCAAAAGGAAAATAGCTGAGCTAAATAGGCTCAAGCAAATCAAGAAAAGAAAGTACAGCTGGCCAGGACAGCTGGCAGTGTACAGTCAGCCTGTTGATGTTACATTATATTTAACACTCCCTCTTAAACTCAACAGTTACAAACATCAGCACTAATTATGCCCAAGCGTTGTCTCTGAAAATCAAAAATAGATTTTTCCAATGGATTTGTGAAGATATCTGTGAGCTTATCTCGAGAACCACAGAATTGGGGTGCAATGTCACCATTATTGACGAGCTCACGGATGAAGTGAAAGCGAGTGTCAATGTGTTTGGCTTTCTTGTGAAACACATGATTTTTGGATAGAGCAATTGTTGAGGTATTGTCACAGAAGATAGGAGTTGGATCCTTTTCTGTATGTGACATATCTTTCAATATTCTTCTCAGCCACACAGCTTGACAGGAAGTTGAAGTAGCAGCAACATAATCTGCCTCTGCAGAAGATATTGAGACAAATGGTTGCTTCTTTGATGCCCATGAAATTAGGTTCGAGCCCAGGTGAAAAGCATGTCCTGAGGTGCTTTGCCTATCATCTAGGCTGCCTGCAAAATCACTTTCTGTGTAACTAGATAGTTGATTACTATCAGATTTAGTGTACCATAATCCAAAATTGAGATTTCCTGCAATATATCTCAAAATCTGTTTCGCCATTTTCCAGTGGGAATCTTTGGGAAATTCCATGAATCTGGAAACAAAGCTAGCTGCATACATAATATCAGGCTTAGTTGTTTTAAGATACAACAAACTGCCTACTAAACTTTTGTACAGGGTAGGGTCCACTATAGGGCCTTCATCTTTCTTGCTCAATTTTGTGCCTAGAGGTATAGGGGTTTCTGCTGGATTGCATTCTTCCATGTGAAATCTTTTGATGATGTCTACTGCATACTTTTTCTAACAAACAAAAATGCCTTTGGTTGATTGATCAACCTCAATCCCCAAAAAATATTTCATGATTCCAAGATCTGTCATCTCAAACTCAGATTGCATGGCATGTTTAAAATTGGTTAATTCAAGATTTCCAGTATATATCATGTCATCAACATATAAACATACAATCAAAATTTTACCGTGTTGATTAGTTTTGGTGTAAAGTGTTGGCTCATTTTGACTTCTGCTAAAACCACTTTTGATCAGATAAGTGTCAATTCTGTTGTACCAAGCTCTTGGAGCTTGCTTTAAGCCATACAAGGATTTCTTCAGCCAATATACTTTGGCTGGCTGCTCTTGGACTTCAAATCCACGTGCCTAATCGACATAAACTTCTTCTTCTAAGAAACCATTCAGGAAAGTTGACTTGACATCCATCTGGTATACTTGCCATTTATGTTGGGCTGCTATGGCCAATAGAGTTCTTACAATGTCTAACCTTGCTACTGGAGCAAAAGTTTCACCATAGTCAGTACCAGGTTGTTGTGAGAATCCTTTGGCAACAAGTATTGCCTTGTGTTTTTCAATCTGCCCTTTTTCATTGAGTTTAGTTTTGTAAACCCACTTGACAACAACACTTTTCTTGTGACTTGAAAAATCAACAAGATCCCATGTCTTGTTCTTCTCAATGGAGTCAATTTCTTGGTTCATGGCTTGAACCCAATGTGGCTCCTTAGATGCTTCTTTAAAAGATGTAGGTTGACATGACATTAATGAAAAAATATTGTTCTATTCAAAATCATCCAACTGTTGATGGATTTCTCTCAAACTTCGAGTTCTCTGATTTTGAATTTCAGAGGAGGAGTCTCTGCTTGAAGTTGAGTTATCCTGAGAATTTTCAGATCGTCCTTGTACCTGCAATTTTTGAAGAACAGGTAGAGGTATTTGTTGTCCTGAATTTTCTGTGTTTTTCAGAACTTGGTAGCAATGGATTTTGATTGTCCAGTTGTTGATTTTCTGATTCATTCCAGAATTGATTTTCCAGAAATTTTACATCTCTGCTGAAAATTAGTTTCTAGGAGATTGGATTGTAAAGCCTCTAGGGTTTTGATGTTTCACTATATCCAGTAAAGATACATTTCTCACTTATATCGTCAAGTTTCTTCCTTAATTCGGAAGGTATGTGAGTGTATGCTATGCATCCGAATGTCCTTAGATGTGCAACATTTATCTTTCTCCCACTCCATGCTTCTTGAGGGACTTTCATCTTTAGACTTGTGGTTGGAGATCTATTCAAGAGATAAACTGAGCATGCTACTACTTCAGCCCAAAAAATATTTGACAAACTTTTCTCTTTGAGAAGTGTTCTTGCCATATTCATTATTGTCTGATTTTTCCTTTCAGCCACTCCATTTTGTTGTGAAGTATATCTGGTTGTTGTTTGCATGATAATGCCTTGTGATTTGCAGAAATTTGCAAATTCGTTGGACTTGTATTCTCATCCTCCATCGGACCTGATTGCTTTTATATATTTGCCACTCTATTTTTCAGCTTCTCCCTTGAATTCTTTGAATTTTGCAAAAGTTTCAGACTTGTGTCTGAGAAAATAGATCCAGATTTTTCTGTTGAAATCATCAATAAATGTTAAAAAATAAAAGCTACCACCCATGGACTCTGTTTGCATTGGTCCACATAGGTCAGTGTGAACTAGTACAAGATGTTGTTTGGCTTGATTGGATGAYTGTGGAAAACTAGTTCTCTTATGCTTTCCAAGTATGCAAGACTCACATGGGGAATTTTGTTCTTTGAAGATGGGAAGACCTTTGACCATGGAGTGCTTCTGAAGAAGACTTAGACTCTTAAAGGGTAGATGTCCAAATCTTGTATGCCAAACCATTGTTTCATTCAGGGTGGATTCACTTTTTGCATATGGTTGAATCAAATTTGTAGTTCTGAGTGTAAGGGGAAACACCCTATTCTGAGTCATGTGGATTTCAGAAATCAATTTTTTGCTTGGGATTTTGTCATATATCTTGCAAGATGCTCCCTCAAATAGTACCTTATATCCATGTTCAATGAGCTGTCCTACACTTAGCCGATTATGTTTCAGATCTCGAACATGATAGACATTGTTTATGTCTTTCTTTTCATTTTGTTTAGTAAGAATACGTATAGTTCCTTTGCCTTGAACTTTGACTAAGGAATCATTTCCAAGTGTAATATCATATGAGATTGAAGAATCAATGCATGAAAGTAAATCTTTGTTACATGTCATGTGATTGCTGCATCCACTGTCCAGCAACCAGAGATCTTTAGGTTGTTCTTCAGACTTGTGACATGAGAGAAACATACCTTTTGAGGTTTCTCCCATATGATTTGACACATGTGCTCTGCCTGAGAGATCATCTGCATGCTTCTTCCGACATTCAGATTCATAGTGCCTATATTTTTTGCAGTAATAGCTTTGTATGCTTGATTTGTTATTTGATCTTCTCCCTCTACCTCTTTGAGGCTGAAAATTATGATTCTGGTGTTGTTGTCTATGACCCTAGAAATTTTGATGYTGGCTCTATTGTCTGTTACCTCCATTCGAGTGTTGGTCACTTGTAGTACTCCCTCGTCCTTGGTGACCTCTGCCTCTCCCTCTGCTGAAGGAGAATTGAGTTTTGAAGGCATTGGCAATTGACTCATCTGTGAGATGTAGTCTAGTCTCATGTGTCACCAGGGAACCAATCAGTTCATCTGTTGAAAAACGTGACAGATCCTTGGATTCAAGGATTGTTGTAACAACCATTTTGAATTTCTTTGGTAAACTTCTGAGGACTTTCTCAACTATGCGTTGATCAGTGATGGCTTCACCAGTCAATCTGATCTGGTTCACGATTTCCATGACTCTGGTCATAAACTGATCCACATTTTCAGACTTTGTCATTCTTAAAGTCTCGATTTGTGTCCTCAAGTTCTGCAGTTTGATTGTTTTGACCCTGTCATTTCCTTGGTAGGCTTATTTAAGGATGTCCCAGGCCTGTTTTGAAGTACTAGCGCCTGTGATTTTTGAGAAAATTGAGTCATCCACTAAATTTTGAATCCAGAATTTAGTTTTATTTTCTCTATTCCTCTGAGTTGCCTGAGCAATTCTCTGCTGGTTTTTCATGGCGGCAAGGTCTGCTATATCTAGTTCCACATATCCAAGATCCACTAGATCTCAGCACTCTTGTGCTTGCAAGAATGATTTCATTCAAAGAGACCAAAACTCATAGTTCTTTCCAAGAAGAATCGGACCCTGAGTTGGTCCTAAATTGCTAGACGTCGCCATATTTAAAAAAATTGAACAAAACAGAAAAGAAATGTTTGGTTAGTTTTGTATTTACCTGTCTCTTGCGCTTAAACTAGGTCTGCTAATTTCTTGCAGTGACTTCAGAACTCTACGATTCTAGATTTCGTGAGTTTCATCTTCGTGAGTTTTGACATCGCGATTCTAACTTCGGGACTTCATTATACGAGTCCTCTGAACTCTTGTTTCTCCAACTTCCTGTTTTCGAAACGCTGAAGAGAGTTTAACGGCCTTGGATTGGCCCTTAGTCTCCGTTCAATGTGACCACGTGCCTAACTGTTAAAGCGCTACCGGATTTTCATGATTCTGAGAATAGCGATGCCTTCGCCGATTCTCTGTCCCTCAATTTTCCGAAATCCGAAATATCCCGGCGCTTATTCAAACGCCTTTTCAATATTTCACGTTTCGGGACTTCATGTTTCCCGATGTCAAGAGTCCTAGACCCTTCATCCTTCCGATCTTCGAAATGTCGATTTGTTGAAATGGCTTTAACAGCAATTAGCCCCAAGGCTATACCTCTGGTCCATGTGACCACTTCCCATATGATCGCAATCTTATTTCAGGGTTTTATGACGCAAAGCGCCCAACCTCTTGTCCTCTGGACTCCCGAAATCTCGATTCCTGAAAAGTCGATATGTCTATGCCCCGACTTCTTCATTCTTTTGTTATTTCAGAGTTTCCAATTCCAAAATGCTTGGCTCTCTTGGTCTTCAGGATTCCCGAAATGCCGAATTCTGGTATCCCAAAATTTATTTACCTGGTCTTCTCCTTTCGTGCTTTCGGGACTTCAAATGCTGAAATGCCTAGCCTTGTCTTCGGAACTCCCAGTATGCGAAGTGCCAAAATTTTCCTTTGGACAATCAACGGTCCAGATCCTCTTATGATCTGATGGTGCAGATCCTTTCGGGATTTCGTAAATCGGTATTTTGCGACTCTTGACTTCTCGTCACGCTATTCTCCAAATCACGAACTTCGAAATGCCGAGATTTGATGGCGTAAGGATCTGCTGCCACCTGTCCTCTGAGATGGACGACTCATGATTGTTTCGGGATTTCGCGGGTTATGAAGTCGAAAGACTCCACTTCCTTCTGCTGAGAGGAGGTTTAAACCTCGCACACCTTTCCTGAATCCATTGGCTTACGGACCTTGGTGCTAGATTGGATGGTTCAGATATTTCTTCCTTTACTTTGATCCAGCGGCTCTCAGGCCACCGCGCTCCAAATCCAACGGTCTGGATTCCTTCAGGATTTCGCAGACCAAAAGTTTGCGAGGCAGCAACTCCACAACCCCTTGCTACTCCAAGTCCCGAATTCTGAAATGCCAAAATTCTGAAATGCACTTTCTCATGGATGTGACAGCTATCAACCCTCTGCGCAAAATCCAACGGCTATAATTCTTTCACCTTTTCTGTGCTCTCCTCGTCCTTTCTGAACTGGATTTTCGCCTCTGATCTGTTCGCAGGACGGATCTTACGGCTGTGATTGCTCGTTCTTGGCTACTTTCGCAAGTTCTTTGTTGTTCTTGCAAAGAGTTTCTCCTGAGGAAATAAATTCGTRAATCTTTCAAAGATTTGAAAGAATTTCACGAGTTCTTTGAAGCTTACTGTTCTTGCTGCAATCTTTGACGGATTTGAGATATTTCCCGAAATTCTTTAAATGTGCTTGCCCCCTACAACTCTTCTTCGAGAATCTTTGACGTATCTGAAATTGTTCATGAATCTTTAAACTTTCTTCTTCCACAATTTCTTCTTCCTCGATCTTTTTGAGCGTATGGTGCTCTACTTCTTCATGTGAGCTTCCTACGACGATCTTTTGAGCAGATGGCGGACAACTCTCCAAGCCTTGTGAAAAACTGTGTCCCGTGCTCTCGATGTCGATTTAAGCTATGCGCTATGAGGATCATCTTGCTCTCCAACCTGTGAGAAGAGGCTTACTACTGAAGCTCTTATACCATGATAAATTGTGAAGCAAGAAATGCAGAGAGAAAGAATAGAGCAGAAATAGTATTCAGTGTATTGAGAATGTAAGGAGAAAGTACAATGAGAAGAGTTAACGAAAAAGTGATGTGCAAAAGGAAAATAGCTGAGCTAAATAGACTCAAGCAAATCAAGAAAAGAAAGTACAGAGGACAACTGGCAGTGTATAGTCAACCTATTAAAGTTACATTATATTTAACACATTTATCTTTAATTTGTTTTGGTATACGAGTATGCCACTTCTCCTTGATCATTATATTGCTTGAGTGTTGTGAGAGCTAGAGCCTTTGGATCGGCTCTAACATGCTAGGGTTTCTTCTTTCATTCTTCAATTTTTGAATTGAAGAATGGTCTAAAACTTTTTCTTATTATTATTTTGATATAATGGAATCTATAATTCATTTATGGTGGTTTATTCACAGGTTTAACTTATCGAAATTTCGTGGTTTATTCCAGCTATTCGGCCTTGGGAAAGAACCCATGTTTTATTTCATTCTCTAGTAAATATGCTTGGAAAACAAGCTCCTAAGGTACGATATGATGTCTTTGTTCTCAATAGTCAATTTAATGTTTTGTTCTTATGTAATATCTATACAATCTAAACTGAGTTTGTTTACGGATTATATACAGGGTTTATGGAAACCCGTGGAGCATAAACGATTCCTTGTGGCCACGGTTACAGGTACCATTGAAACTCGTCATGTTTTTAACAACAGTTCATGACTCTGAGCGTTGTTGTGAGTTAAATAGTGATGAAGAAAAATGTGTGTTGTATTAAGGAGGTTATGTGGCACCAAAAACTCCATAACTGAGTTCGTATCAACTCATCCTTGGTTTCCTGTTGGGGATGGTACTTAGAACACTGTGCATTATTGTTTCAACGCATTTTAAGAGATGGGTAGTCATGTTTAGATTCATGAATTTTTTTATATAGTTTGATCATGGTTACTCTATTTAATAAAATAATTTTGGTCGTCCTTTCAAATCAATGAATGAGATCTCATGTTTATAACTTTCTAGCATTTTTGAATGCATCTGTTAACCTGTTTACTTTTTAACATTTACTTACTGTGTGACCATCTAATTGCCAGATTCAAGTGATTAGCAAACTTACTTAAATTAAAAATTTACTTCACTATTACCATACACCTACCAATAACAACTACCAACCATATTGGCAAGTAGTTTCATATTTTTCATGGAAATAGTGGCTAACTTGATGAATTATGTCGTTTCAAAGAAGTGGTGGATACTGTAAAGAATTCCACATTGCATTCCAATAAATAAAAGTGGCTAACGTAATGAGTTCTTCCATAAATGAATTCCAAGCTGCCATCAATGCAATTGTTGGAGAATATTACTGTATTAAATGCCCAAAATTGTTTCCATCTATGCCAAGGGAGCATTGAATTTCAGAATCAGACCAGGGAAATGCTTACGCTTTACGCAATTGAGAAACACGGGGATAACTGAAAAGATGTTGATATACTGTTCTTCAATTCAGGACATTGGTGGACGTATGAGAATAAAACGACAACATAAGCTTTCTATCACGTCCTTGGATAATTACTCTTCCAAAAACATTTTGTTAACTCACAATGGCGTATTCTTTCTTTTGTTTGGAATTTGGTAATACATGCATACCAAACCAGTTAGATCTGACTGGTAACATTTAAATTTCCAAAAATATATCAAACCTAAATCAAACCAGGTTGAAAATATCCTTTTCTGTTACCAGCTAGATTAGTATCCATTCACTTCATAGTGGAACCTATTCATATCCATTCACTTGAGTGAAAGTTGATGGTTACGTTAAACTTGATTAGGAGACCTATTTCTCGCTGGGTACCGTTTCTAGCTCTTTGTTCTGATTTTCAATACCGATTCTCTTCTCATTAACTTTTTAACATTACATCTATACCGTACTAATAAATTTGTACATTACTTAGTACGTTATTAATCAATCTCGTATTCATATAAATTGGATCGGTAACACCCTCATACCCATTTCTCCTTCTATCGCCATTTTTCCACTAGGTTTCTTGTTTTTCTGATAAAGTAGGAAACTAAAATTAAGTTTTTGGTCGATTTGTTTTCCAATGAATTTTTAAACAATGTTTTAGAATTAACTTAATCTCATGAAGCATTAGGGTTTAGTATTTTCATCAAATTTGGAATGAATCGAGATTTAACAGTAAGTCCTTTATTGTATCAGAATAATTATCCTTTATGTGTTTCATTAAGAGACCAAAAAAAATACCATGGGTTTTGAATTTTCTTTTTTCATTCTTAGGTTAAAGATTACTTGGAGTCTCTAAATATTAGCATCTCAACTAATAGTATATTTGTGATTACCTTCACCCTCCATTGATTGCCTTTGAAAAAGGGTTGACAACATGGGGGAATTGGATAAATCAGAATCTCAATGCTAAAAAAACGAGTGTTCTTTAGTGGATTCTTTCCAACGCATTTGAGGTAATATGAACAATGTTGTGTTTCCATTCCTCAGTTTAAGGCTTGTATTCATGTTGATGTACACTTTTCAAATTTTCGTTTTCCACAAATGTCGTAATGTAGTTCTAGAACAAGACGGACACCCATGAATGTAATTTTGAGACCGCATAAAATTGTCTCTCTCCTAAC
>ML785886.1:237458-249808 GCA_009831015.1 Picea engelmannii
TTGTTTTTATCCTATCTTAAATGTGTTGTAACAGTAATTTACATTGTCATTGGAAGGGTAATGTCATGGTAATTATTATTTCTGAAGTTGTAAGAGTAATGTTTTTCCCCTATAATGTAGAGGGTAAAGTTAGTGTTAGAAATCATATAAAAAGTAATGCCACTATTATTCTATCTGAAATGTTATGTTAATGAAAGGTAATTTTGATGGAATGTCATGAATCGCAATGTAATGAATTGTAAGTGAAGTGCTAATGTAATGTACTGGGATGTATTGAAATGAAATGGAGTGTTAATGTAAGGTAATGCATTGTAATGTAACGTTAAGGTAAAGTGGTGTAATGTTTTATGTAAGGCAAGATGATTGTGATTATTGCAAGCCATTGTGRTATAAAAGGTATTATGGGCATCATTTCATGGSGACRCTATTATCATTTTCAYTGTTAGCGATAGCATACAATTGTAATGCCCTTGAACTAAGTAAAATTGAGATTTTATGACTTAATAAATGGGGGATTGAGATTAATTGGATTTACCTTATGCTAAAGGTACTCGTTGGTTAATGAAGTTTAAATGGAGTAATTGGTCTGTAATCAATCACAGTTGATTCATATACAATACCTTCTCTTATTTTGGTTGGTTGCTATCTAAGTCCTTTTGCCTTGCACCTCCCGTAGAGGACGTGGTTGCTCATTTACTTATTGTTGTGCTTGGTTGTGGTAATTTCATTGCGTGGTATGCTTGTGTTAGGCGGGATGTAGACACCTCCTTGTAGCCTAGCATATAAGTATGTGTGTGTGATTATTTTTGTGTAAGGAATCATGTGCCGTATCAAGAGTCTCGGGCCCTTTAAAGGCATGGTTCCACTCTTGCGACACACCTGACAGAGATTACTAGTTTCTGCCTGAGCAGTCTGCCAGGAGCCTATCTGGCCTTCTCTCTCTACGGAGGAGAGAACTAAGATTAAACACCTTGCTTTCCTGTGCAGAAATGGTAAAATCTACTACTATGGATTCTTCCTTCTGTGTTCATATTGTGCATAACCCAGTTTGTCGTTAAGTGTTTGCAGTTACCTGTTGTGCACCTTATGTCTATGATCGTTCATGTTTGCAGATACTTGTTGTGTGCCTTATGTCTATGGTTGTTAATGCTTGCAGTTACTTGTTGTGTGCCTTATGTCTTCTTGTTGTGATCATCATGGATGCATCTTGTTAGTCGTCGAGTGGCGATGTAGAGTCAAGTGTGTCTGTTCCTTTTTACACGAGCACACACACCTTAAACAAAACAAAACAAAAAAATTGCACCTGTTATCAGAGTTGTTGTCGTAACGAGGAGGTACTTTACATATGGTATCAGAGCCGGTTCGACCCGCGGTTTTGGATTCGCTACGACTTTCGTTGACATGATTAGATTTGATTATACTGCTATTGATTGAGTTGATTGTGTGCGTGTAGGTAATCATGGTTATAGGACGTCGCGGAGGCAGACGACGGGGTGCTAGAGGAGGAGGCGTGACGCCTCCAGTAGCATCCATGCCTGAGGGGTCTAACCCCCAGGGAGGCGAGCAGGTTCTTGGACAAGAACAGATAGCAGTTGGCGATGTTGTTGGGATGATGAGATATTTTCAACGCATGTCTGAGGCATTGATCAGCCGATTGGACAGAGAGGAGGCCAGGGCGCCGGCACCCGCTGAGGTTCCGCCGCGCGCACCGGCTGTTACAAGTAGCATTCACTGTGAACTCGAGAAGGTTAAATTTCCCAAGTTCTTTGGTGCCCCGGATGGCGCCGCCGTCGAGGCATGGTTGGAGAATATGGAAATGTGCTTTGCACTTCATGATTATACCTCCAACATGAAGGTCTGCATGGAAGTCTTTCAAATGAAGGGGAGCACTCTTCTATGGTGGAAGACACTTCTGTCGCAGCTAAACATGGTTTTCGAAGACGTGTCATGGGAACTGTTTGAGGAATGGTTCCGAGAGAGGTACCTTTCTGAGGAATTCATTGAGCGTCAGCTCAATGATTTCAACGCATTACGACAGGGATGTCGTACGGTGCCCGAGTACGAGGCACATTTTATGGAGCTGCTCCGGTATGCTCCGCACCTTAACACTGAGAAACTCAAGGTCAACAGGTTCGTGTTTGGCCTTAAAGACAGCCTGCATGCAAAGGTTAGGATCTTGATGCCTCAAACCTTGCACGACGTTGTGCAAAAGGCCCTCATAGCAGAGGAGGAGCTTATCAGTGGGGGTCAGACCAGGACTCCAGTGAGACCAGCAGGGCAGGGTTCTTCTGGTACACCGCAGCATCAGACACCAGCGAGACATACGCCGGAATATCGTGGATTCCATAGAGGGTCCACTTTCACTACACCCAGACGATCGTCGCCTCAGCAGTGGGCACCTTATCGGGGACCACAACATCAGCAGCAGCGTCACCCGCAATAGAAGCAGTTTAGGCATGTTCAACGGAACATACCTGGGTTCTAGGCCGATGGGCCATCATCTTCTACTTCGGGTACCAGGACTACTGGGCTGAAGAAGGGGTGTTGGACATGTGGGGAGCCACACTACCAACGCGACTGTCTTGTGGAGAGGGCCAGAGTGTTCGGATCAGTCGGACCCACTACCGTGGGAGATATGGGCAAGGCCCATCGAATTCATGCGACGGTGAGTAACCGCCAAGCAAAGCACCAATCGACTGTGCTAGAGATGATAGGTATTGTCGCCGACCAGACCCTTAGTGTTTTGATAGACCCAAGTGCTACTGAGATTTTCATTTCTAGTGCAGCGCTAAAAAGGATTAAGGTAGAGGCAGTCAAACAAGATGAGTTTAGCTTCGTAGAGATGGCTTCAGGAGCCAAACAGAAGGTTGGAGGAAAGGTTACGGGCTGTGCCCTTAACCTGGGAGAGTTTGTCACGAGGGTCAACTTGTAAGTCATGATCTTAGGATCTTATGACATCGTGATTGGTATGGATTGGTTGGAATGGCATGAGGCGATACTCATCTGTAAGACGAAATAGTTGAGCTTGGTCGATGATGAAGGACAGAGACGTGTGATTGTAGGACGGAACCAGGGAGTATCCCTGAGGTTCGTCTCTTCCTTACAGTTACGGAAGAGTATGGGCAAGGGGTGCAACATATATGCGATCCTTGCGCTAAACGAAAAAGGAGTAGCGGAAGGTCTATAACACCTTCCGGTGGTGAAGGAGTTTGCGGACGTATTTCCAGAGGAGTTACCTGGAATGCCACCAGAAAGGGAATTGGAGTTTACCATAGACCTGAAACTGGGGACCGAACCGATAGCAAGAACGCCTTATCAGATGTCGACCCCAGAGTTGCAAGAGCTGAAAATGCAACTGAAGGAGTTGTTGGACCTGGGACTGATACACCCTAGTGTGTCACCATGGGGTGCACCAGTTATTTTCATACGAAAGAAGGACAGATCATGGAGGCTTTGCATTGACTACCGTCAACTGAACAAGGCTACGATCAAGAATCAATATCCCTTACCAAGAATCGATGATCTATTCGATCAAATGAAGGGTGTGACGGTGTTCTCCAAGATCGATTTGCGATCGGGGTACCACTAGTTGCAGATCAAGGAGGATGGCATCCCTAAGACCGCATTTAAGACGATATTTGGACATTACGATTTTATTGTTTTACCGTTTGGACTGACAAACTCCCGAGGGGTATTTATGAGTTTGATGAATGGGGTGTTCCACGAGTACTTGGACAAGTTCGTCTAAGTATTCATTGACGATATTTTGATCTACTCTCGGATGACGGAGGAGCATGATGAGCACTTGTGCTTGGTACTACAGTGATTACGAGAGCACAAACTGTATGGGAAGTTGTCCAAATGCTCTTTTTATCAATCGAGGATTCACTACTTAGGGCATGTCATCTCCGGCGAAGGCATAGTCGTGGATCCAACCAAGGTTGAGTCTATTATGGAATGGCCTGCGCCGACGAATGTCACAGAAGTGCGTAGTTTTATAGGTTTAGAAGGATACTATCAACGGTTTTTCGAGGGATTTTCAAAGATAGCAAATCTGATCACGGAATTGCAGAAGAAAAACAAGAAGTTTGTCTGGACCGAGAAATGCGCAGAAGAATTTCAAAGGCTTAAAGAGTTGTTGACCACAACGTCGATACTAAAGGTCCCTGACATGGATGCATACTTCTTGGTATGCACTGACGCATCCAAGGAAGGTTCAGGTGGAGTCTTGATGCAAGACGGATGAGTGATTTCTTACATTTCGAGGAAGCTGAGAAGGCATGAGGAGAAATACGTGATGCACGATTTGGAGTTATTAGCCATCGTATATGCCTTGAAGGTTTGGAGACACTACCTTGTTGGACGAAAATTTGAATTAAAGACTGATCATTGTGGGCTGCAACACATTTTCACGCAAAGCGACCTGAATGCACGACAACGACGTTGGTCGGAATTGCTTAGCGAGTATGACTTCGAGATTACTTACATAAAGGGAACAGTGAACCGAGTGGCTGATGCTTTGAGTCAGAGACCACACATCTTTTTGGTGTTGCCTCTTCAGACGAATCTACGTGAGAAGATTCTCACTTTACAGTGTGATGATGACTGGTACAAAGAAGTTGAGGATTTTATCGGACAAAACACAATGATGGTACCACGATATGAGGGATTTTATTTTGATAAAGATGGGTTATTGAGGTTTAGAGGTCGGATTTATGTACTGCCAAACAACGAGTTGAGGATGTTGATCCTGAGTGAGGCTCATAGAGCAGTTTACATGGCTCACCCATGAGTCACGAAGATGAGGGAAAACCTTAAACCCTTATTCTTCTGGAAGGGAATGAAGGTCGACATAGTCAATTATGTGGCAAGATGTCTAGAGTGTCAGCAGTTAAAGGCTGAACATAGACACCCAACAGGATTGCTTCAACCACATGCCATTCCGGAATCGAAATGGGAAGTTATTTCGATGGATTTTATTGTTGGATTGCCACTGACGGCGAGGAGACACAACTCGATTTTTGTAGTAGTAGACACTCTGACGAAGAGTGCTCACTTTATTCCTGTGCGTACGACGTATCAGGCACCTAACATAGCGAGAGTTTTCATCAGTGAGATTGTGAGGCTGCATGGCGTGCCTAAGAATATTATATCTGATCGAGGATCGGTGTTTACTGGACGATTTTGGACGAGTTTCCAAGAGGCCTTGGGGACCCAACTTAACTTTAGTACTGGGTATCACCCAGAGACGGATGGACAGACATAACGAATGAACCAAACCTTGGAAGACATGTTGTGCATGTACATTATGGACCAACAAAAGCGTTGGGAGGAATTCTTGCCTCTAGTAGAGTTCACTTACAACAACAATTACCAGAGCACCATTAATATGGCGCCTTTTGAGTTTGTTTATGGGCGACCGTGTCGGACACCCTTGAGTTGGGATCGGTTTGAGGATAGGGTCTTGGTGGGACCAGAAGCAATCCAAGAAATGGAAGAGCAAATGCAAACCATAAGACAAAGGATTAAAGAAGCGTAGGATTGACAGAAGAGTTATGCCGATGCGCACCGAGTCAACTGTAGTTACGAGGTCAGTGATCGAGTCTTCTTGCGGGTTAAACCGCATAAGAGTTCAATCAAGTTTGGAAAGGGAGATAAACTGTCTCCTAGGTTCATGGGACCTTTCGAGATTGTGGAGAGAAAGGGATCCATGGCCTATCGAATAGCCTTGCCTAATTCTTTGAGGCATATGCATGATGTTTTTCATGTATCTGTTTTCAGACATTATATTAGTGATCCTACACACGTGATTGACATGAGTTCCTTACAGGTATCGGACGAGGGAGCACTCACGGCTGAGCCGGTCTGCATCTTAGATCATCGCATTCGACAGTTACGACGTCGAACGATAGATCAGGTCAAGGTCCAGTGGGACAGTTATAGTCTGCACTCGGCAACCTGGGAGGACGCATATGATATGCGCCAGCAGTTTCCATTTTTGTTTGATAGATACACTTATGATACTGTGGTACTTTTATTTCGGCATTTATACTGAGAAACTTCGGGATGAAGTTTAGACCAAGAGGGAGTGTATGTAACATCCCGCTCTGGCAAACTAAGAAAACTTATTCTTTGAGGACACTTGCTCACAAGTGATCTAGACTTTTATGATGTTAAAACATTTATCCTTGATTATGATGCGTTATGATAGATGACATGATGTTTTACTTCTTTGACGTAGACAGGTGCTATTGACTCAATTTGATTGAGTGTGCAGGGTTTTGGACCTTGACGATGCAGAGGCATCAATGGAACCCCTTGGACTCTGGATTGAGTCAGGGAGTGTGCTATTTGGGTTGATTTATTTACTGTGATATTTCATTGATTTGATGATATGATGTTGACATGTTCTGACACGATTGTTGATGATGCAGGCTGACGATAGCTTGCCGACCAGACTCACATATGGAGTAAAGGGGCCACACACGATTTCCAGAGAGGTTGAGGGAGAGGTGTGGACAACATCCCTGCCACAACCTACTAGCACTCCCGCCGTGGCTCGAACTATAGGTTAACAATTACCTAGTTCAAGAGGACCCACGATGCCGTGAGGGAAGACTGCGACAGTTGCTAATGATGATTCTAAGGGGCGTGCAATAAGGAGAGGGCCTTATTCCTTAGAGCCCTTAGTCTCCCACAAGTTCACCTGGCGGAGTGTTGACTCCAGGAGTTATAGATGTCTACCAATCAGTCAAGTTGGCAAGTGGCACCATTGGAGCCCGTGGTGCATCCTAAATGTCACGTCGCGCAAAAGAAACACAAGTTGACGAGTGGCACCCTTGGAGCACGTGGTGCATCCTGAAAGGCACGTCGTGCAAAAGAAACGAATGAGGCGAGAGGCACCCTTGGAGCATGTAGTGCATCCTGAAGGGCACGTTGCATTGACGATGATGAAGTAACGAACCTAGATAGCCCTAAGACATTAACTCTTTAAGAAATCCTTAAACAAATTCCCTAACCAAGTGTCACCCAGTTCAGAAGCTAAGTCCTAAGTCTAAAACTTTTCTAGGGTAAAAATTTAGTCTAACCTTAAAGAAAAAGACCCTAGCATAAAAATAACAATTTAAACAAAAAACCACTTAAGTAATAGTTGTGTCTTCATAAAATTCTTGGGGTAAATGACGAGAGTAAGAATTAAATTAAAACTAATGGTTTTAAAATTTTGCAAAGAAGAAATTATTTCTTAATTTGTGAAAGTACAAAACATATTAAATAAATAATAAAAGGGAAATATTTAATAACACAACTTCCATTTTGGGATTTAATAAAAGGGGAAAGAAGGGAATAATAAGAATTACGAAACTAATTAATGGAGGAAACTTAATAAAGGAAAGATGTGAACTCATGGTAAAAAGCAAGGTCAACATAGTAAGGAATCTGCATTTAAGAACCTGCTAATTTGAGCTAATTTAGTAACATTTTTTTTTAAGGAAAGTATTCAAAACATGTAAGGGGATCTAGGAACACCTAGGAGTAAATTTAGGAGCGACTCTAGGTGGGTGAGGGAAATAAGTAAATTAATAAATTAAAGAAAATAGTTACTTGAGGAAAGAGGGGGATGGACGACACTTGTGCGAACGATATCATTTAGTATTTTTTTATTAAAACTTAATTAAAATGTGATTTAGGGAAAGTTGGAGGTGGGAAAAAACTCTATAAAAGAAAGGTAAGATGAGGAAGAAAAGGGGGGATCGGTGGTTAGCGTAACGTTACACTGGCGGATTTGTGACTTGATTGATTGCTTGTGAGGAGTTGGGATTTTCCCAGCTTGGATAGGAGTGGTAGCTCGGCCTTGCGAGGCGAGCTAGGAAGCTAGACGGACCATCTGGATTGTGTGTGGCCCCTTTGCGGATCGGGGGGCTAAGGGGGAAGTAGAGTACCCCTATCGATTGGCTGGGAGGTACTGGTGTAGTCTCGATGGTCGGCGAGGGGAGCGGCATGGAGCAGGAGCGGTACGGAGCACGCGGTCATCATTCGAGGTGGGAGTTAAGTCAACGATATGTTTTTCATTTTGCATGTCGGTATTAGATAAAAGAATTTTATGATCTCGGCATTGCCGACCTTCCTTGGATCTGTGCGATCTCCCGCTCTGCCTTGCATTTTTTTTGTCTATGTTTTTATATTGCCGGGGGCATTTTTACATTGCCCTGGGCGTTTTTATATTGTCGGGGGCGTTTTTACATTGCCCTGGGCATTTTTATATTGCCGGGGGTGTTTTTACATTTGTCGTGGGCATTTTTGCATCACTGTGGGCGTTTTTATATTGCCCTGGGCGTTTTTATATTGCCGGGGGAGTTTTTACCTTTGTTGTGGGTGTTTTTACATTTTGTTGTGGGCATTATAACTTCTGTGGGCATTTAAAATCACAGTGGGCGTTTTAACCATTCAGCCATGGCGTTTTTACCTTGACGTGGGCGTTTCTACCTTATGTGGGTGTTTTTACATTTTACTGTGGGCGTTTATAACTTCTGTGGGCGTTTATAAATGTATGGGCATCTCATTTTTGGTATGGGAATTTTTATATAGATGTCTGGGCAAATCACTTGGGTAAAATCATTCTGGCATTCGTTTTTGTAAAATCGATTTTGTAAAATCATTCTGGGAAATCAAGCTGCATATAAAGCAATTGCATGGATGGTGATAGCTAGTAGGGAATGAAGATTTACTATTATTTCCTTTTTAGTTTCTTATGCAGAGTGACCGTACGCCTTATATTGAGAAATCAAGAATGCTAATTTCTGTGGCAATTCGTTTTATGTGTGCTGACTAGGGGGGGGGCATTTTTAAATATGGTTATCATGAAATTTTAGGTTAGTATGGTTATCAATGAATTTTCTTGAATTCGCCCAATTTCTGCACATTAGAATTCTTGCTGGAACTGCGATTATGGGTTCTGAGAAAAGTAAATTACCCAACCTAAACCATAATTGTTTGTACTTTGCGTCCTGCCTTTTTGCCACTGATTGATCAGTACCGTTTGCTTATAACCAGAACCATCACTCCTATTTATGTGCACCAGATGCTCGAACCATCTCTCAGCCGCTCCTTTAGAAGCCTTGTTAGGATAAGAGAAGAGATATTATCTCTTTGTTTTCAGATGAATAATCAGATTTAAGAGTTTTACATATTGACTGTAAATATGATATAGATCATAAGTTATTGAGAAATTGTGGTTAAAAAATTTTACAGCTATAAAATAAAGTTAATTTTTTATTATCAATAAATAAAATTGTGAAATAATTAATCATAAAATAGTAGTAGTTAAGAATTACAAATGCAAAGGAAATCTAATTACTTATTTGGAATAACACAAGATTGATTTCTCTTAAAATGCATCCTATTAACATGACTTACATTTAAGGATGTAGGTTATTATAAATGTCTTATTAAAAATGTTTTTTTTATCAATTCTTTTTATCCTAACTTAAATTTAATACATAATATTGATTGGTCCACGATTAATAATTTCTTTTATCCTATCTTAAATTTGATTGTTTTTAATACCTTATTTTAAATTTGATTGTTTTTATCCTATCTTAAATGCATTGTAACAGTAATTTACATTGTCATTGGAAGGGTAATGTCATGGTAATTATTATTTCTGAAGTTGTAAGAGTAATGTTTTTCTCCTATAATGTAGAGGGTAAAGTTAGTGTTCGAAAGCATATAAAAAGTAATGTCACTATTATTCTATCTGAAATGTTATGTTAATGAAAGGTAATTTTGATGGAATGTCATGAATCACAATGTAATGAATTGTAAGTGAAGTGCTAATGTAATGTACTGGGATGTATTGAAATGAAATGGAGTGTTAATGTAAGGTAATGCATTGTAATGTAACGTTAAGGTAAAGTGGTGTAATGTTTTATGTAAGGCAAGATGATTGTGATTATTGCAATCCATTGTGATATAAAAGGTATTATGGGCATCATTTCATGGCGACGCTATTATCATTTTCACTGTTAGCGATAGCATACAATTGTAATGCCCTTGAACTAAGTAAAATTGAGATTTTATGACTTAATAAATGGGGGATTGAGACTAATTGGATTTACCTTGTGCTAAAGGTACTCGTTGGTTAATGAAGTTTAAATGGAGTAATTGGTCTGTAATCAATCACAGTTGATTCATATACAATACCTTGTCTTATTTTGGTTGGTCGTTATCTGAGTCCTTTTGCCTTGCGCCTCCCATAGAGGACGTGGTTGCTCATTTACTTATTGTTGTGCTTGGCTATGGTAATTTCATTGCGTGGTATGCTTGTGTCGGGTGGGATGTAGACACCTCCTTGTAGCCTAGCATATACGTTTGTGTGTGTGATTATTTTTGTGTAAGGAATCCTATGTCATATCAAGAGTCTCGGGCCCTTTAAAGGTAGGGTTCCACTCTTGCGACACACTTGACGAAGATTACTAGTTTTTGCCTGAGCAGTCGACCAGGAGCCTATCTGACCTTCTCTCTCTCCGGAGCAGAAAACTAAGCTTAAACGCCCTGCTTTCCTGTGTAGAAATGGTAAAATCTACTACTATGGATTCTTCCTTCTGTGTTCGTACTGTGCATAACCCAGTTTGTCGTTAAGTGTTTGCAGTTACCTGTTGTGCGCCTTATGTCTATGATCGTTCATGTTTGCAGATTCTTGTTGTGCGCCTTATGTCTATGGTCGTTAATGCTTGCAGTTACTTGTTGTGTGTCTTATGTCTTCTTGTTGTGATCATCGTGGATGCATCTTGTTAGTCGTTGGGTGGTGACGTAGAGTCAAGTGTGTATGTTCCTTTTTACACGAGCGCACACACCTTAAACAAAAAAAACAAAAAAATTGCACCTATTATCAGAATTGTTGTCGTAACGAGGAGGTACTTTACACTATTGTCCCTACAAAGGAAGAAGTCTTTTCTTTAAATGACATAGAGATCGGGGTTAAGCGGCTCGTAAATGGGAAAGATAAGGACATTGAAGGCTACCAAGATGAAATTTTTAAAATCGGAGGGCCAATCCTTATCCCTCACATACACAAGCTCTTCAATTTAGCAGTCAAGCATGGCTTCCCTAAACCCTAGATGCAAGGCCTCATTGTTCCTATTTTTAAAAACAGGGATAAAAACATTCCCTCTAATTATAGGACCATTATGATTAGCCCGATTTAGCCAAGCTTTATGGAATTATTTTGGAAAAGAAGATTAGCATTTGGCTAGAAAGTCATGGTAAAAGAGCTAAAGGCCAGGTCGGGTTTAGGAGATATCATTCAACTGTTGAACATCTTGTTACCTTTAGGATCATTGCAGAGGAGTTCCGCAATACTAAAACCAATATTTTTTGTTGTTTTTTTTACTTTAGAAAAGATTTTGACATGGTTCCTAGGAAAAACCTTTGGAATATGTTGGAAGAGATAAAAGTGCCTCTCGAGTTGAGGGCTGCTGCAATAAGGATGTATGAGAAAGTTATTGCTAAGTTTTAAAACACCGAGGGTTGGTCAAAAGAGATTAACTGCAATATCAGAGTTAAACAAGGTTGTCCCTTGTCCCCTACCCTTTTTGGCATATACATTGATAAGTTAGAAGAATGCTTGGAAAAAGTAGGTTGTGTCGACCCTAATCTCACTGGTATAGTCATCAATATTCTTCTTTATGCTGATGATATCATTCTTATGGAAAGGAGTCCCCATGATCTTGAAAACCAACTAAGAATCCTCAAGGATTTTTGCTCCAATATGGGTATGACTGTTAATACTGATAAGACTAAGGTCGTGATTATTAAATCCAATAAGATCCCTTATGATACCTTTGTATATGAAAACAACAACTTGGAGGAAGTGACTTCATACAAATATCTTGGAATTGATATCCACCACAATCTTAATTGGAATTATAGCATTAAGAAAAGGATTATTGGGGGATGGAAAGCTTATTATGGCTTTGAAAACAATTGTAAATTAACTTCTCTTTGGAGTTGGGATGAGAATAAACTCCTCTTTGAGACTCTTGTTACAACTGTTATTCTTTATGTATGTGAAGTCTAGGGATGTAGTATCTCTCGTGAATCCTCGAGAAAGATAGAGAAAATACAAAAGAATTTTATAACCTATAATCTCAAAATTAAAGGAAATATGTGTTTCAGGATAAATCCGTGAGTGAGGACACAAACCGATCTCCCTAGATCCACCTGGATTTAGAACAAAACAGGACAGAATATACCGCTTTCCCTAGATCTAACTATTGAATTAAATTGGAAGTGAGAAGAAGATATGTACCTTGTAATCGCTTCCTTGGTCTCTATTGTTCCTTGCTTCGCTC
>ML785886.1:268967-283125 GCA_009831015.1 Picea engelmannii
AAAGATACTATTAAAAAAAACGTCAAATCAAAATTTAAGGAAAAAATGTTGTGTGATAAAGAGTTAGAGGAAAAAAGAAAATTAAGGTATTATAAAGATGTAATCAACCCTAATCTAGAAGATCAAAATTATCTATCTGTTTTTCCTAGTGTAAATAAAAAAATAAGCATTGCTAAGATAAGAACAAATTCTCACGAGTTCCATAGTGAAACTGGGCGTTGGTTAATTCCTAAAACATCATGGGATGAAAGAGTGTGTCACCTGTGTGACACTAAGAAGGTTGAAGATGAAAAGAACTTTCTCTTAGATTGTCCAACCTATACCCATATTAGATCTCATTTTCAAAATATTGATCACACTACCAACCTTCCTAACCTCTTAACTAAAAAAAGGTATAGTGATCTTCGAAAGCTTCTCTTAATTCTTTTCGAGCACAGAAACAAAATTATAAAGAATCACAAGTAATCACTTACCCTCTTAAGGTCCAATAGACCAATTAGGTCTTAGTGGGCATTAATCATCATCATCATCATCATCATCATCATTTTAAACCAAATATCTAATAACAATATATTAAGAAAGACCACATTTTATATTTTTGTTGAATTTAAGATATTTTATATTTGTGGAAAGATATAAATATCTTTTTGAAAGATTCCATCATAAAAAAACTATTTTGATGTAAATTTTATTTCATTATAAAATATAAAAATAAAATAATATATACAAAGAAAAAACCAAGACATGAAATAATTTGTCATCTTTGTGACACTAAAATGGTTGAATATGAAAAACACTTTCCCTTCAAAAGTCCTTGTATGAACAATTAGTTGTATGAATATATCAAAGAAAAATAATACCATAGTTACTCATAAAAGGATTCAAGTTAAATATTTTAGTAGTATAAATCATAATTGCTTTTAACTCATTCCTTTGTGCTTTCTTAACAATTGCACAGTTACTCATAAAAAGATTCAAGTTAAATATTTTATTAGTATAAATCATAATTTATTTTAACTCATTCCTTTGTGCTTTCTTAACAATTGGAAATTGTGACACCAAAAAGCAGAATGCATAAATTCATACTCTAATTTTATATATGCGTATTCAAAAGGGATAGATTTTATAATTCAAGATCATATGTTGTCAATGTCTTTAAAAAAAGTCTGATTCTAAGTTTCATTCTATGTAATATATCGCATCAGTTCAACGTTCCTATATTTTTCACAAAGCATCAGTTCAAAGTTCCTATATTTTTCACAAAGGAAACACTATTAGATTTTTTTTTTTTAAGTTTCACCAAATCTTACTTTTCGTAATGTATGGGATAGAAACCAACCTTTTCATGTGATGAACATGCCACCAACATTGCAATATGAAGAACAAAACAAGATGTTACAACGTGACGAACAAAGTAATGTTGCGTTGTGTTGAACATACTAATGTTAGATAATGACAAACATAGTAACGTTGCAATGTGATGAACATAAATTGATGTCATAATGTGATGAACATAGGCATGTTGTCATAACATAAAAAAACATTGCACTATAGTGCATGTCATCCTATCATTGTAATTTGATGAACATTTCTTCGTGTTGCAATGTAACACACTTATTCTAATGTTTCCATGTGACAAACAATTCCAAACATCGCAATGTGTCGAACAAATTAACTCTTCAATCTACCAAACATATTAACGTCACAATTTGATGCATATACAATGTTTCAATGTGATGAACATATTAATGTTGCAATGTGATGAACATAGTAACATTTCAATCTACCAAACATAGTAATGTCGCAATGTGACGAACATAGGCATGTTGTCTCTATGTGGATAGTAACGGCACAATGCAACGAACATAAAAAAATGGTTACAATGTGTCCCACATCGCCCTGTCATTGCAATATGATGAACATTTCCTCACATTTCAATGTGATGTACATATCATGACGTCATAATGTGACAAAGATATACAGACATCATAATGTGACAAAAATTTCCAAACGTCGCAATGTGTGGAACATATGTGGATGTGGATAGGCATGTCATCGCATTGTGTTGCACATCATCTTATCAGTTGTAACATCTCGCTCTGGCGTACTAAGAAAACTTATTCTTTGAGGACACTTGCTCACAAGTGATCTGGACTATTATGATATTAAAACTCTTGTCCTTGATTATGATGCGTTATGATAGATTACATGATGTTTTACTGCCTTGACATACACAGGTGCTATTGACTCAGTTTTATTGAGTGTGCATGGTTTTGGACCTTGAGGATGCTGAGGCATCGATGGAACCCCTTGGACTCCGGATTGAGTCAGGGAGTGTGCTATTTGGGTTGATTTATTTACTATGATATTTCATTGATTTGATGATATGATGTGGACATGTTCTGACACGATTGTTGATGATGCAGGCTGATGATAGCTTGCCGACCAGACTCACATATGGAGTAAAGGGGCCACACACGATTTCCAGAGGGGTTGAGGGAGATGCATGGACAACATCCCTGCCACAGCCTGCTAGCACTCTCGCAGTGGCTCGAACTGTAGGTTAACAATTACCTAGTTCGAGAGGATCCATGATGTCGTGAGGGAAGACTACGAAAGTCGCTCACAATGATTCTAAAGGGCGCGCAATAAGGCAGGGGCCTTATTCCTTAGAGCCCTTAGTCTCCCACAAGTTCACCTAGCGGAGTGTTGACTCCAGGGGTTATTGATGTCTACCAATCAGTCAAGTTGGTGAGTGGCACCCTTGGAGCACGTGGTGCATCCTAAAGGGCACATCGTGCAAAAGAAACGCAAGAAGCGAATGGCACCCTTGAAGCACGTGGTGCATCTTGAAGGGAACGTCGCACAAAAGAAACGAACGAGGCGAGTGGCACCCTTGGAGAACGTGTATCATCCTGAAGGGCACGTCACATTGATTTTGATGAAGGAACAAACCTAGCCCTAGGACTTTTAACAAATTAAGAAATTCTTAAGAAACTTCCCAAAAAAAAAATTGTCGCCCCGTTCAGAATCTAAATCTAAGTCTAAAACTTCTCTAGGGTAAAATTTTGTTTAACCTTAAGAAAAAGACCCTATAAGAATAAAAATAAAAATTTAAACTAAAACCCACTTAAGTAATAGTTAGTCTTCATAAAATTCTTGGGGTAAATGAAGAGAGTAAGAATTTAATTAAAACTAATGGACTTAAAAATTGCAAAGAAGAAATTAATTATTAACTTGGGAAAGTATAAAAAGATATTAAATTAATAATAAAAGGAAAAGATTAAATAGCACAACTGCCATTTTGGCTTTCTGAAAAGGGGAAAGAAGGGAAAAATAAAAATTAGGAAACTAAGAATTGGAGGAAACATAATAAAGGAAAGAAGGGAACTTATGGTAAAAAGCAAGGTCAACATAGTGAGGAATCTGCAATTAAGAACCTTCTAAAATGAACTAATTTAGCAACTTCATTTTAGGGAAAGTATTTAAAACATGTAAGGGGATCTAGGAACACCTAGGAGTAAAGTTAGGAGAAACTCTAGGTGGGTGAGGGAAATGAGACAATTAATAAATTTAAAGAAAATAATTGTTGGAGGAAAGAGGGGGATGGACGACACTTGTGCGAAGGAGAATATTTAGAATATTTTTATTAAAACTTAATTTAAATGTGATTTAGGGAAAGTTGGAGGTGCTAAAAACTATATAAAAGAAAGGAAAGATGAGGAAGAAAGGGATTGGCTATTAGGGTAACGTTACGCTGCCGGATTTGTGGCTTGACTGATTACTTGTGGAGAGTTGGGATTTTCCAGCTCGGATTGGAGTGGTAGCTCGGCCTTGCGGGGCGAACTAGGAAGCTAGACATACCATCTGGATAGTGTGTGTCCCCTTTGCGGCTTAGGGGGCTAAGGGGGAAGTAGAGTACCCCTAGCGATTGGATGGGAGGTACCGTTGTAGTCTCGACAGTCGACGAGCGGGAGCGGCACGGAGCAGGAGCGGCACGAAGCGTGCGGTCATCATTCGAGGCGGGAGTTAAGGCAATGGTACACTCTTTGATTTGTAGAGTAGAATGCCTTAGGTTATGATTAGGTATGCTTGTGGGATGGTAATCTAGATGGATGAATGTTTAATTTCAATAGATGTTGGTTATCGTTGGGCTGAATGGTTGTTCTTTATTTGCTTACTCCGGCGGATTGATGTGTTTTTAAATATTGCTGTAAATTTTACTGTGTCAATTGAGTAACCTCTAGCCTGGTAGTTATCATTTCATTTCTATCCCCTGTACGACTTAGCTCACTGTGTATAGCCATGCTAGAAAACTATTTTTGGCACACTCCTTTGCAATTTGATTACCCAAGAAAACCCCTTTCTGGCATTTTTGTTTTTGGGCAATTGGTGACTGTGACTCCTGTGATTGATTCCTTTTGCAGTTTGTTATTATCGCCGCGATCATCTTAATTTCCTTGCATTTTTATTTCACCTCTGCACCTTTGGAGGATAAGTTACTCTCTGCGATCTTCATGACCATACCCAACTCTTGATTGAAAAAAGAAAAAAAAAAATAAGAAAAATATCTCAGCTTTTCCCGCTGGAGGACAGCATATCATTAACCTACTATGACTGTGATTTAATTTTAGCTATAGCAAGTTACCCATTGAAGACAATGAAGTGTTATTTTACTATTCATGGCTGCATTTGAATCCTCAGACAGTTTATTACCCGCCCTTGGCTGCCAATTTAACCCTTTTCTTACCTGAGAATTTGCATTTGTTGACAATGAACTTTAAGATAAAATCAGCGTGGGAAACAACCACCGTTAACCCTTGACATTTTAGTTTGAAGCCCTTCGATCAATTTTTGAAACCCTCGGCAATAATTCATGGTGGTGATAAGTGACCTGTGATAATTACTACAACGATCAATAAAGAATTGGAACATCGCCTCAATACTGTGCCTGAGTTTAATTTAGGTTGGCATCATGGTTTTAACTCAGAGATACACTTGATAACTACAAAACTTGCATCATTCTCTATGGCAGAAGCTTAAGTTTTCATGGTCACGTTTGATTAAATTCGGGACTGTGTAAAATTTGATTTATTACTATTCTGGAATCTTTCCTTGACTGTTGCGACCCAACCTTTCGCTCTGCAACTTCCTGATTTAGACTCTTGTACATTCACCTCTGCAAAGGCATGACTTACGACTGTGAAGGGGATTTTAAGACGTGGTCAGAAGAGTTTTTGAGTGGAATTCTAGATTGGCGATTGTCCTCCCGACAGTTGCCTAATTGATTATTGAATTCTGGCTTGCACTACCAGCCGCCAATTGTCTCCCTTCTAGATTATACGCTCTGTTGGGCATATGGTTGGACCGCTAGTTCTATTTTCCTTGATATTTGACAAAGGTACAGCTGGAGATTTTATTATATTTATCATTGAATGATATGGCATTATATATAAAGGGCAGTTGTGACTGTTAAGGTTAACACGAGTATTTTTAGGACTTGTAAGGATAGTGTTACTCTAATATTTGTTTATGCTAAGATGTAAGTAATAAGCCATTGTAAAGGATTGTTCTTGCACTATAAAGTAGAAAGTATTGTTAGTGATTTAAAAGGGTAATGTTACTGTTATCCTAGTGTAATGTTGCAGTAACCCCAAAAGGTAAGCGAGGATATTGATATTTTAGTCAAAATGTTACTGAAATTTCCTTATTATAATAACATAAATAGGTATATTAAGGAGTAAATTCTTGTGACTATAATTTATTTGGTTACTGGAAGGATAACGTCATGGTAATTAATGTTTCTGAAATATGCATAAGTAGTGTTTGCAATATAATATGAAATAAAATGTTAGTGTTATAAAAGGTAATGTAGTTGTTATTTATTGGCAATGTTAAAGTAGTGCAAAAAGTAATGATACGTTTAATTTAATGTAAGGACATTTAATTTTATCAATGTTGACCACACATAAAAGGTAAGGTCCTTGAACGAAGTACAGTAATTATTATGATTTAGAAAAGGGGGAATTTTGCATTTAAATTTTAGTGTACTTATTTATCAGATTGGGTTGGTAACCCGTCGACTAACAAAACTAATCAAAGTGATTGATCGGTACTCTTGCCAAGTGAGTCCTAGGTAATGTTGAGTCTTAATTAATGATAGATATTGACTTGAAATATTTATGGCTAATGGGTTAGATTATATTGTGATGTAAAATGGTATTTAGTGACCTTTGCTAATGGCTTATTACAATCTTAGTCATACTAGTTATCCTACCATTGATGTTACTTATGATTCTAACTTTAGCGAAGTTCCGACCGGCTTAATAGATTCTATTTAATGTTGGTATGAATGGCGCCTTAAATTAAAGTGGATGACTACCCTTGCTTCTGGACTTAAAATAAGATCGGTTCCTTGTGCATGTACTTATGTCAGTCCTGTTGGATTTGGTAACCAAACTCTCTTGCACTGTGGAATTCTTGTGATGTGTGTTGATACCTAGAGCCTTGTCGCACAATGATCGTCTTGATGTTTGTTGATTTGGCATATTAGTTTTAGTCTAGATTATGTTGGCAGGATGTAGACACCTCCATGTTCCTCATAACAGTCGCCAGCCCTGAGACCTTAAATGGTTAAAATTGATGGGAACCTGGGCTTGAGCGTTGCTTATGTGTCTTGGAGGTCCTAACCATTGCAGGGTAGGATGGATGGGTAGTCAGTCTTACTTATTTTCGATTGATCGTCGTTAATGCGTGCAGTTACTTGTTGTGCGTCTTATGTCGTCTTGTTATGTTCTTCATGGTTGCGTCTTATTCGTCATCGGGTGGGGACGAAGAGTCAAATGTGTTTATTTCCTTTGTACACACGCGCACACACCTTAACAAAAAAAAAAATTGCACTTGTTATATGAGGAGCATCGTCGTAACGAGGAGGTTCCTACATCATCTCAATGTGATGATCATTTCCTGTTGTTGCATTGTGACGCACTTATTGCAATGTCGCAATGTGACACAAATTTTCAAATGTCGCATTGTGTTGAACATAGTAACATTGAAATCTACCAAACATAGTAAAGTCACACTATGACGAACACATAACATTGCAATGTGATGAAAATATAGTGTTGCAATATGACTAACATAGTAACGTCGCAATTTTATGAACATAGTAACATTGCAATCTACGAAACATAGTAACGTTGCAATCTAATGAAAATATCCATGTCGTCGTAATGTGGATAGTAGTGTCGCAATGTGACAAACATAAATACATGTGGCAATGTCACAAACATAAATACATGTCGCAATGTGTCCCACATGTCATTGTCGTTGCAATATGGAAAATATTTCCTCACATTGAAATGTGACGCACATATCCTCACGTCTCAATGTGACAAACAACTCCAAACATCTCAATGTGTCGAACATAGTAAACTTGCAATGTACTGAACATCGTAATGTCACAATGTGATAAACATAAATGGCGTCACAATGTGACAAACATTTCCAAATGCCTTAATGTGTCAAACATAGTAATGTTGCCATCTACCATGCATAGTAACATCACAATGTGACGAACATATACAGAGGCCCCATTGTGACAAGCATTTCCAAACATCGTAATGTGTCGAACATAGTAACAATGCAATCTACCAAACATAGTAACACCGCAATGCAATGAACATATATGGACATCACATTGTGAAGAACATATACGCACATCACAATGTGACAAACAATTACGAACATCGCAATCGGACGAACATAAATTGGCGTTGTAATTGGACAAATGCAATGTGATAGACATTTCCAAACGCCGCAATGGGAAAAACACAACCTATTGTCACAATTTGATGTACACAACCCAATGTGTTGATGTGACAAATATTTTACGATGTCACAATGTGACGAACATAACCCACTATCGAACTATGACAAACTTATTCCAATGCCATATTGTGAGAAACATAAACCTTCATCGTAATTTGATGACCATAACCTTACGATGTCAAATGACGAACAAAAGATAATGTCACAATGTGATGAACAAAACCTAATGTCGACATGGGATGAACAAAATATGATTTCACAATGTGATGAACAAAAATTAATGTTGGCATGTAACGAACAAAACATGATGTCGCAATTTGACGAACAAAATATGATCAGCATTGCAATGCAGTAGTGCCATAGTAAACTATGGTGAACATAATCAACACGTCCCACCATAATGAGATCCACATGGTCAACGAAGGTCAGCCATGGGCATGTTCAACCATAATAAACTCTAATCAACCATAGTCAACCATGGTCATGGTCAACCTCACTCAACCATGACGAAGGACAACCATGGTAAACCATAGCCAACCATTCCTTCCCAAAGTCAACCAAGGTCTACCAAAGTAAACCATGGTCATGGTCAACCATACTCAATGATAGTAATTTTCAATTAAGGTATTATCATATTAATACTTAAATAATATATTATTAATGTATTATTACTTTAGTAATGTATTTATTAAGACATTAATACTTTAAAAATGCATTATTAATTTATTAATAATTAAATATGTTAAATTAAACATTAATATATTAATACTTTACTAATGTGTTTATTAATTCATTTAATGTATGAAATAATTTTTATTATTATTACTTTAACAATGTATTATTAACCTTTTACTTTATTATTTTTTTATCAATCAATAATAATAATTGTTCCATTTTTTTTCTCTTCTTTTCAATATGAGCACTCCACCACCTATTCCAAAAACTCGGCCTAACAAGGGGAGCCCCCCCAAAATCACCCTAGATATCCTTTACGATTATATGGAATTAGTAGATAAAAAAAAAAAAAAAGATGCCAAAATCCAAATAGAGTTAGAAACATTAGAAAAAAGGAGTGAAGAAAGAGACATAAAACTCCAAATAGAGCTAGAGGCAATGATTGATAAAAAAAAATTAAAGATACCATTCAAACTCAAATAGAGGATAGATTCTTAGGGTTCAAGAGTGAATTGCAGACAATGAATGATACAATTCAAGAAATGGAAAAACATAAACAATCAACCCAAGAAGGAGGGGTTGAAGAAAATCACAACTTGAGAGATAGGATTAAAGAGCTAGAAGAAAAACTAACCAACAATTTGACCCTCAGTAATATGGAAAACAAATTGGATATCAAACCCATCAAAGAGGAAATGAATAAGCTAATCGAATTTGATCATGAGCGTAACAAAATAGCCTTGAACCTCATAATTGTTGGTATAAAATAACAACAAGAGGAGAATACACTAGCAATAGTAAAAGAAGAATTAAAAAATAAATCACAAATTGATACAACTTACCTCATACAAGCAAAGAGGCTAGGAAAAATAATTGATCACAAATATAGGTTGATTTGTGTCAAAGTAGCTTGTAATGACCATAAATATAGCATACCTAGTAAATATCCGAGCTTAAAAGGGTCAGGAATATTTATAAATGAAGACCTCATTCCTAAAGACCAAGCTGAATTAAGGAAGGAATTTCAAAAGGTAAAAGAAGCCAGGAAAGAAGGAAAATGGGCAATAATTAGAAATCAAAAATCTATTGTTAGGGATAGAGACCAAAAGGATAATAATAAATAGGAATTTGGGACACTTGGGATCCTTTTTTGGAATTGTCATGGCTTTCCATGGCACAAAGGTCCTATGATAAGTTGGATCCCGAGTGATATTGATATTATTTGTCTAGCTGAAACTTGGGAGCATGAGGAGTCTAAGGTCCCTAACATGGAAGGATTTGTCTTGTGGTCGACATGGAAAAAAAAATCCCACTGTAGAGGGATAGGAGGCATAGCTTGTTATATCCTCACATTCAACTTCATAAGATTGACTCTCTTAACCAATACATTTGGATATAAATTCCAGACACCAATGGTAAGAAGATGTATATAGCAATTTGTTATTTTGCACCTATTAATTCTATTTTTTATAAGAAAAATAATCTAGACAAAAATTGTCCCTATAATAATTTAGAAAAAGATATTTATAATTTGGAAAATGAAGGTAATATCCTCCTAATAGGAGACTTTAATGCTAGGACTACAACTAAACAAGCTACTCTTTTAAGTAATGACTCCAACCATAATCCTTTATGGCTAGATGAAGACCTTGTTTTATCTAATAGCTACAAAAGAAACTCTAAAGACCTAATTGAGAATTTGTTTGGTACTGAGTTGGTCAAGCTCTGCAACTCTCAAGACCTAATAATTTGCAATGGAGTAACGAAGTGGCCAAACTCCAACCAAATGACCTATATTCATGGGCTAGGTAGTAGTGTTGTATATTATGTGATATCTAATATCCCCATTTCCAACCAGATAACAACTTTTTACCTTTTAAATGACCATGACCTTGACTCTGATCATAAACCTTTAACCCTAACTCTAAAAATTTCCATGCATAGGAGCACCATTGAAGAGAATTCTGATAATCAAAGGAATTTGTGCTTTGACAAAAGTAAAGTTGACATTTTCTTAAAGGATTTAAATAGTAAATTAAACCTCCTAACTTATAAGCACAACATTGAAGAACTCTATCATAATTTCACAACTACCCTTTCCACTTCTATTAACAAGTTCTCTTTCGAGGTGTCCCATAAAAAGAATAATAGAACAACCAACCCTTGGTATGATAAAGAATGTAAAATTGCTAGGAAATCCATTAGGGATGCTTCTAATGAGCCCTTAAAAATCGATAAGATCAATACGTACAAAGCCCTAATTAAAAGGAAAAAAAGATACTATATAAATAAAAGGCAAGAGCAACTTTCACAACTATACAAGTTGAATCCTAAGAAGTTCTGGAGCCGAATTCTAAACGCAACACTAAAGAAAATAATAGGATTCCCTTAATGGACTGGAATTCCTACCTTAAAAGTCTTTACGAGTTCACTAATGCCATGGACATCATTCCTATTGTCCCTACAATGGAAGAAGTTTTTTCTTTAGATGACATAGAGTTTGGGGTTAAGCGGCTCACAAATGGGAAAGCTAAGGACATTGAAGGCTACCAAGCTGAAATTTTTAAAATCGGAGGGCCAATCCTTATCCCTCACATACACAAGCTCTTCAATTTAGCAATAAAGTAGGGCTTCCCTAAACCTTGGACGCAAAGCCTCATTGTTCCTATTTTTAAAAACGCGGATAAAAACATTCCCTCTAATTATAGGACCATTATGATTAGCCCAATTTTAGCCAAGCTTTATGGAATTATTTTGGAAAAGAAGATTAGCATTGGCTAGAAAGTCACGGTAAAAGAGCTAAAGGCCAGGCCGGGTTTAGGAGATATCATTCAACTGTGGACCATCTTAGTACCTTTAGGATCATCGTAGAGGAGTTATGCAATACTAAAACCAATCTTTTTTGTTGTTTTGTTGACTTTAGAAAATATTTTGACATGGTTCCTAGGAAAAACATTTGGAATAGGTTGGAAGAGATAAAAATTCCTCTCGAGTTAGGGGTTGTTGCAATAAGGATGTATGAGAAAGTTATTGCTAATTTTAAAAACACCAAGGGTTGGTCAAAAGAGATTAACTACAATATTGGAGTCAAACAAGGTTGTCCCTTGTCCCCTACCATTTTTGGCATATACATTGATAAGTTAGAAGAATGCTTGGAAAAAGCAGGTTGTGTCAGGCCTACTCTCACTGGTATAGTCATCAATCTTCTTCTTTATGCCGATGATATCATTCTTATGGTAAGGAGTCCCCATGATATTGAAAACCAACTAAAAATCCTCAAGGATTTTTGCTCCAATATGGGTATGACTATTAATAGTAATAAGACTAAGGTCATGATTATTAAATCCAATAAGATCCCTTGTGATACCTTTGTATATGAAAACAACAACTTGGAGGAAGTGGCTTCATACAAATATCTTGAAATTGATATTCACCACAAGCTCAATTGGAATTATAGCATTGAGAAAAGGATTATTGGGGGATGGAAAGCTTATTATGGGCTTGAAAACAATTGTAAATTAGTAGATCTTTGGAGTTGGGATAAGAAGAAACTTCTCTTTGAGACTCTTGTTACACTTGTTATTCTTTATGGATGTGAATTCTGGGGATGTAATATCTCTCGTGAATCCTGGAGAAAGATAGAGAAAATACAAAATAAGTTTATAACCTATAATCTCAAAATTAAAGGAAATACACCCTATCCCATCCTCCTCATAGAAACAAGCCTCTCCCCCATTGAGAGCATGGCTATGACTAGATACCTAATGTATAAAAACAAGTTAAACAACATGGAAGACAAGAGGCTACCTAAAATTACTTCAAAATCAATTCATAACCACCATCGACTCAAGCGAGGATGGCATAAAGACACCCGGTATTGGCTCAACTATTGGGGAATCATGGAAGAAACCATTTTGCATAATAAAGGTACTATTAAAAAAACATCAAATCAAAATTTAAGGAAAAAATGTGGTGTGATAAAGAGTGAGAGGAAAAAAGAAAATTAAGGTATTATAAAGATGTAATCAACCCTTATCTAGAAGATCAAAATTATCTATCTGTTTTTCCAAGTGCAAAGAAAAAAATAAGCATTGCTAAGATAAGAACAAATTCTCACGAGCTCCATAGTGAAACTGGGCGTTGGTCAATTTCTAAAATGCCATGGGATGAAAGAGTGTGTCACCTTTGTGACACTAAGAAGGTTGAAGATGAAAAACATTTTCTCTTAGATTGTCCAGCCTATACCCATATTAGATCTCATTTTCAAAATATTGATCACACTACCAACCTTCCTAACCTCTTAACTCAACAAAAGTATGGTGATCTTGGAAAGCTTCTCTTAATGTTTTTCGAGCACAGAAACAAAATTCTAAAGAATCACAAGTAATAACTTACCCTCTTAAGGTTCGATAAACCAATTAGGTCTTAGTGGACGTTAATCATCATCATCATCATCATCAATGAATATTGTATAAATGTATTACTTACTTAATACATTATGTTATTAATGCATTAATTAATTAATACTTTCTATTATACATTAATGTAAATCAATACTTTAATTTATACATTATATTAATATAATAATGTATTACTACTTTAGTAATGTATTTATTAAAAATGTATAAATTTATTAATTAATTAAATTAATACATTACAATATACATCAATGTCATTCATAGTGATGACCATAAGAAACCATGATGATGGTCCGCCATAATCAACCACAATCATTTTTCAATAAATGGATTAATGTATTAATAATTTAATAAAAAAATTATTAATGTATTATTACTTTAATAATGTATTAATTTATTATTGTATTAATACTTTAACAATGTATTAGTTAAAAATGTATTAATTAATTCATACATAACATTATTAATGTATTAATATTTAATATGTTACATTATGCATAATGCATTAATACTTTAATTTATATATTACAACAATGTAATAATGTATTCTTAATCTATTAATAGTTTATCACTCTACATTATATATTAATGTAATAATGTATTACTTGATTAGTGTATTAATACTTGACTAGTGTATTAATACTTTAGTAATCTATTTTTTAATGCATTTAATGTATTAGTGTATTATTACCTTATCAATGTATTAATTAATTAATTAATGCAATACACTATTAATCTATCAATAGTTTAATATGTTACATTAAACACTAATGTAAAGTAATGTTGGACACACCTACCACACTTAGAGGGGGGGTGAATGAGTGTGGGGCTCTTTTTCCCAAAACTTCCCTCTTGCACAAAAACTCATCAATTAGCATTCAACATTTATTCATTACCCATTGTTGTCATTTATAACCATTTAGATGTGAGCACATATTAGCAACATATATCATAAATATATCATCAAAAAGTCATCACCACAATGAACACAAAGAACACAAGATGTATGTACAATTTTCTTTTTATTACGGACTACAATCCTTGGGGTTTATCAGCAGCAACTGAATAGAGTACAACTCTACAAGATCACCAGCTCTATATGCAAGACTCATCTTGCATTCTCAGCACCAACTGAAATGAGGCAACAATCCTCAACAGATATCAATCTGTACCATAAACAAGAGCATCAACCATGCACCAACCTGTGCCAAACAACCTGTAATCAACCTGTACCA
>ML785886.1:295395-314279 GCA_009831015.1 Picea engelmannii
TAAGGGGACCACTTTGGAGTTCATCCATTTGTACACCTTATCAATCATGATAAGACAATAATGAGTCATCTATATATTTTTCCAACAATGCATCATATACCAATGGAACCACATCAATCCATCTTCATCATGTATCAATGACAACTCATTGATCCATCTTCATCTATGCATTCTCATCAAGGACAATACATATTATATTACATCAATCATCAATCAATCAATCCTTTGACATCAATCAATCACTTGACATCAATAAATGACTTCAATCAATCAAACCATTGGCATCAATGACAACATGATCCAACAAGTAATACTTTCATTTATAAATGTTGATTATATATTATATTAATGTTACATTACACATCAATGTATCAATGTATGAGTACTTAAATGTATTAATATATTATACATTAATACTTTAATGTATTATATTTACATTAATGTAATGTATTACTAAATACACTAAATACATTAATACATTACATTATCAATGTATCAATCAATTAATATATTACATTTATACATTTATCAATCAATTAATACTTTAATTTATACATTTTTTATTATATATTAAATTAATAGTTATATATTAATTAAATGTATTAATATATTAAATATCGTTCCCAAGGCATGTCTACCGTCAACTAGAAACCACTTTTATAAAGTAGTTGTGGCTAATTATTTTCTATATTAAATATCTTTTAGCAACGATTATGTTTATTACTCTTCTCACTTCGTCAAGATGTCATCGGTTTGTTTTGCCCAAGTGTTTTTTTATTCTCCTCTTGTTGTAACATAACCTATGTTACAGAGTTACTTTGATTTGTTTTACCGAAGGGTTTGTTTTATTCTCCTTGTGTTGTAACCTATGTTACATAGTTACTTTGATTTGGTTATTTCCTTGAAATACGGTTTGATTATATTATTATTAGTCCCTCCCTTCGGGATGAGGGACTAATAGTAATCAGTTTTTCAATCCCTACACGCAGACCAATACAAACAAAGCATTTTAACCAAAGTATTTATCGATCCATACAATTTTCTAGCTCAAATTTCATTTTTTACCCTATGTTTTTAGTTATACGTTTTATTTGGTCTCATATCGAGGAAAACTTAGGATCACATTGTTGAAAACGTAGGATAAGCTTGGCATTGTTGAGAGAGCTTTCAAGAGTTTTGGGCTGTACGGATTAATGCTAGATCTGTGTCTAGCATTAGTTCCTGAAATTAAATGTTAGGATTCCTCCAATGTTTATATATTTATTGCATAGTTTCTTTGATTACACATACAAAGAAGTTGTTCATGACACACAACATCGGTCTTTCCCTCCACTGCCACCTACACTACCATGAAAAAGGTTCCCTATATTTTCATAGTTGTCACTCATTCGTCTATACAAGAAATAGCTCATACTTCATCTCATAGTTTCCCGTCCTTCCGGCCTCATGTCCTCCTTAAGAAATAGGTCGATGAATCCCAAGCAGGTGTTCTTGTTGCTAGAGGCTCCTTAATTCCTACATTGATTCATTTTCACCTTCATTCCTACGTTGATTCATTTAAACTTCTATTTAAATGTGAATATCTTCATAAATCCATGGTTGCTACTATTGAATGTGTTTACAGGTGGAGGAAACATACCTTTAAGATAGAATGAAAGAAGAAGTTATTCAACAGTCAAGGAACAGAGGAGTCAACAGGCCAGTTTCGTGGAGCTAAAATCTTCTGCTTCTTTGATTTTGTTTGATCTACTTCGGCTTTTGTCTATATCGTCCATACTTATCATTGGCTTCTATGCATGTCATCCATACTTCTCATCATCCCCAACACTTGTTTTCTAGGCAACACTAGAAAAATGCAAACTGCTTTATGGCTAAGTTTACTTCCTTTGAAGCGGCAACATACAATAGTCAACATTATTCCCTTTCCCTCTCTCTACAATATAATATTTCTGGTTGGGATCAAAGTTCTAGTTGAATCTCCATCCATCTTGGCTCTCTTCGCTTTTCGGTGTTCTAAGAATATTGTCGGTGTTCTAAGAATGTTGAAAGTGTATAAGCCAAGCAATATACTTCTGTCAACACTAGAATATAATCTTCAACCATCCATGTTTAAGACTGCCTTTCTCTAAGAGGGATTTTTGTGTCACCGCTAATGCTCGTTGTAATGAACCTCAAAATACCATACAAAAAAAAACTTTTTTGTTTACATAAATTACTTGGTAGTAAGGAATCCATTAGCGATAAGAATTCTACTATGAAACTCTGATATAGAACTTTATCATAGAATTTTTTTACTATATGACTCCTAAATTCTCCTTACCACATGTTATTCGAAATATGTCATCAAGTCTTACCTTAAGTGAGAAAGTTATAATGAAAAGCCCCAAGGCTTTAGCAAAAGAACTAAAAACCTTTAGGCATAGGGACTAAATGATTAAAGTAAATTTTACATAATCCATACTATACTCACCCTATTTGGCATAAGGTCTCCATACTATACTCACGCCCAAGTGCTCTCGAAATTTGTTCTCCTAGGGAGATCCCTTTGGTTCCTACCAACTTGGCCAAAGGTCAGGTTAAGGACCAATGAATGTCACAATCCTCTAGGTCCTGGTCATTTTGAGGCTCTTAACTCGAAAAATGGTCAAATTGAAAGCTCGATGTCGTGTCACTAGTGGACCTACGACAACGAGAATCCATCCATTACCTAAGACCTGTCGCAGGGTATGGAATCGGCATTCCTTAAGTGGGAAAGGAAATCCTTGTTAGGGTATTAAAATCTCTGCATCCATCATTAAGGCAGTCTACTGGTCATAATGAAAATCGCTTGGCTCTATTCTCGAAGTGTCACACCGAACCTTCCCTGGTCACGTGGCTCACCCATCCTTTGCACTATTCATAATTAATTCGAGACAACAAGGCATCGTTTAGGTTTTGAGAGGGTTCGGGGTTTGTCATTTCGAGTTCTTTATTTCCTTTTGAATATGATATGTGTGTCGAGGGGGGGGGGGGTTAGAGGTGAAGATTGTGGCCCTAGTGTTTGCCTCCATCCGGTTGCAGATGGCATGTCTTACATTTCGGGTTAGTTCTTCTCTAAACTTCAGACATTAATACCCTGGTTATTTCAATAGGAAGGTTATGATTTTTGGAACAAAATGTCTATGCCAAGTTATCGTTATGTTCCTCCCTCATTTTCTTCCTATGGAATTCTTCTTTTGTCAACTTCCTTACATTACATTCAGATCCATCCTTAACCCTATTGCAATGGCCCTTTCCTTGAGGTCATCAATGATTCTCTTTTATTTACTGAGAAGGACAGTTAGCCCACCTATCCAGGTTCGGGATATAGGGTTTTGTAACTCTTTGTCGTGACCCAGAATTCATATCTGAGTATTCATGAATCTTAGGGAAGTGCTTATTCCGGGGTTAATTACAAAACTCTTGGCCAAAGTATTCTCTACGTTTACTTTATTGACCTAAGCGATTATGTAAAAGGGTTCAGGTAGACTAGACTCGCAGTCAGGATACTCCTGGTTTGAATGGGTGGATTAAGCTCTATTCTGCCTAAAATACACATTCTTGTTGTTCACCTACACAAATGAAATTCTGATTTGGTTGATTACTGTATTTCATTATTAAATAATATTGTGTAAATAATTTTATGTTTACTACATCTATATCACTCGTTTTAAGAGCTAAAACGTAACATTAATGATGGGCCATGTTCTGATGTGAGGGTACCCATCAGTATGTATTGTCTCCTTCACCCTCAGCTCTGTACAACTATCCAGATGGAAGACGTCAAGGAAAGGATCATTTTCCATGAGTTCAGAAGTTAAGTAACACGTTGGTATGATGTACTTTTATACATTTGCACTTAAATCGTGTTTTTCTTACATTGTCTTCAAATACGAGTTTGTTAATCATCGTATATGGTGGACTCCTCCAGGTTTCTGTCTATCTGAAGGTTCTAGATGCTCACCTGCGTACTCGTTGTAACAAGGTATATGAGTTACCTTTCGTAACCCTTTAAGATTTAGAGTCGTCCGTGTTGCAACTGAGATGTAGTTACCAGTATCATTTCCCTCAGTTTTCCTATCAGCTTGGGAAGGGAAAGAATTTCCAATGTAACTTAAAAACTTTGGGATACAATTATTATAATACAATAATTTATGTACAGGTTTTGCTTGGTATTTTGTTCAAAGTAAATGACTGTTTTAATCATTCACCATGCGGATCTCACCCTATCCCAAAATCTGTTTACCAGGGCTATCCTGTTCTGAAAGTTGGTACGAATTATAAAAGGCCATATCATTTTGTTTCCTTTCGACCTTTTCTATGTTTAATGCCAAAAGCCCTTCTGGAAAGGAAAAGGCAATGATCGTTTGGACTCAGCATGAATAGACATAATGATTTGGATTATATTATGATTATGCCTTTATTCTAGAACACTACGTATATGTGTGTGTGTGTGTGTGTGTGTGTGTGTGTGTGTGTGTGTTGGTGAAATCGTTTTGATATTTATGCTATGTTGTGTTTTCCTAAATTCCAAACCGTCCACTACCATGATCTCTGAGTGGACAGTTTCGCATATGTGCTCATATTTAATGGGTTTTTTAATTTATTCCATACTATGTATATTCCTACAACTGGGTCCTTTTTATTCTGTATGAAAGGAATGCAAGATTAAAAGGTCTATCAGCATGTGATTTATGTTCGTTGAAATTCGTCTTCAAGTTCTTATTCTTATGGAATAATTTACTATTGTATTATCTTATATAATGGAACAGTGAATTATTCAGTTTAATTTGGTACTATAATAAATTTACAGAGGGTTTTCAACACCTTTCGATTTAGAAGTTCCTTTATACGAGAGACTGTTGGTCTCCTAGCAGCATAGTTGTTTGTTCACAATCTTGACGATAATTTTCTGTATAAGTGGGATTCTTGTTGCAGTCATTAAATCTTTATTTAACAAAAAGAAACTACACATTGTAATTGTATCTATATTCACTACATATCGAGATCTAACTTGATGGAAATTACGTGTACAGACTTGCTCAGATTTTCACTTAAGTATAGATAGATTTGCTTACTATTTCCAATATAGAAGTAAATGTACGCATGTAATTAGATATAATTCTTCCTAGCTCATTCGTACATAAATAGTTCTGTCCAGAATTTCAATTACAAGGATAAGCTTACACCTATAGATAGATTTGTTCTTTCTTCCAATTCATTCGCATTTAAATACTTCTACCCAAAAAATTTAACCACAGAATTAAACATACACCAAATATTTCATGTTATTTTGCATAGATCATTCTACCTAGAATTATAGTTCAGAATGCCCCATTCCAGAAAATTTGGTCTTTGATTATAAACTCCATACAACAAACAGATGTCCTACATGGGAGTTATTTCAACTTAACCCAAACATAGCATCATATCGGATATACAAAATCATTCAAAAAAAAGAAGGGTAAGATTTAACATATATGAATCCAATCCATGGGAAGACAAAGGGAACAGCCATGTTCCTCCCAACCGTAGAATAGGGCAGCCAAAATCCCTTGCCCAATTCACCCCCTAGCCTAACCATGAATCCATGAGGGAGAACTTAGAAAACTCCTCCTCAGCAATGTCCTTTCAACTCCAGCAGAATCCTCTTGGCTCACACTCGATCAGTAGTGTTCATAACAGCAAGGAAAAGTCAATAGTCTCTTTTCCCCAACATACTTGGCAGTTCCATGCCTCCTCACATATGTTATTTAACAAAAGAATGATTTTGCCTAGGTCTTTCTTCCCCCTTGGGAATTTTCGCAGCTTCTAAATCCCTAATTTCCAAGGGTTGCCCATGGCCAATTCTCTAATTTTCCACTTGTAATAGTCAACCCAGAGGTAGTTCCAACATGTTCCCCACTCATGGAGTCATGGTCAACTGATTTTTAACATGGTTTTTCCATTTGTACTCCTACAATCAATATAAAATATTTTGTTTTCATACAAGTGTCAAGTCAAATAGTTGGTTGGGTCAAATCAGATCTCTGCCCAATAGTCATAATTATTAATTACAATTGTCAAATTCAAAATTCGGAATTGCCATAAATGGAAAAAAATTTCCAAATTCGAATTTACTAAAAACGAAATAATTTCCAACAAATTTTCAATCTCAAAAATACTTTTTTGGGGGGATGTCACATCCTTTCCCCCTTCAATAAAACACTGTCCTTAGTGTGCTTTCCTTTCTTGGAATAGGATTGGATGAGTTTTCTGCAAATATCCCTCCAACTCCCAAGTGGCCTCCTCAGGACTAAAGTGCTTCCATTGCACCTTTATCTGAGTGAAGGCTCTATTCCGAAGTGTTATTTCTCTCTGGTCTAGAATACGCAGGGGTTCCACCTGGAACTCACCTTCGGGTTCCACTTGCACCAAGTTCCAATCATTCATATGAGTAGGGTCATGAACATACCTTTTCAACAAAGAAACATGAAATACATTATGAATTCTTAAATTAGTTGGAAGTGCAAGTTGGTATGCTACGGGTCCAATTCGATTTAGTATCTCGAAGGGCCCACAAAACCTAGGTGCCATCTTGGCACAGTTTCCTAACTTCAACGATCTTTTCCAGGCTTTTACCTTCAAATAAACATGGTCTCCCACTTGAAATTCCAAGTGTCTCATTTTCTTATCTGTGTAGCTCTTTTGTCTGTCCTGTGCTTCTTTTAAGTTCTGTTGTACCTTCCTTACCATGTTCTCCATTTCTTGGAGCATCTCTGGTCCAACCATGAGTCTATCTACCGGGTTATCCCAGCTAATTGGAGTCGTACACTTTCTGTCGTACAGTACCTTGAAAGGTCTTAACTTAGTCAATGTTTGGTACCCATTGTTATATGCAAATTCTATTAAGTGTAGATAGTCTTCCCACTTGTTTGGTTTTGTTCTTACATACATGCGGAGCATGTCTTCTATGATTTGGTTTGTCCTTTCGGTATGTCCATCCGTTTGTGGGTGGTAACTTGTACTAAAATTCAAATTAGTATTTATCCCTGCAAACAATTCCTTCCAAAAAGTGGATGTGAATTTTACGTCTCTATCTAAAATCACCATTTTAGGAATACCATACAGTCTAAAAATTTCTTTCATAAATATTTCAACAATGTTTTTAGCTTTAAAAGTAGACTTTACGAGAATAAAGTGTGTGGACTTACTGAGTTTATCGATTACAACCATAATAGAATCATTATGTTTCTAAGTTTTTGGCAAACCTGTTATAAAGCCTAGCGATATGGTCTCCCATTTCCATTCTGGTACTAGTAATGGCTATAATAGGCCGGTTGGATGCTGGTTTTCAGCCTTAACCTACTGACAATCTTGGCACCTAGTCAAGTATTATGCTCTTTCGCCCTTCATATTAGGCAAGTAAAATAGTCTTCTAAGTGTCATTATCGTTTTATAGTATCCTGGATGGACAGAATACGATTTCTTATGCACATCGTCCAAGACTATTAAATTTTATTCTGTTGAATCTAGTATGCAAAGTCTGTTTTTAAATCGTAGTAGTCCCTCCTTGTCGATACTTAGATCTCATTCCTCTGAGTTTGCGGTACTGTTTTGTAATTTTGCCAATATCTTAGTGTAATTTTCATCGTTAATACCTGTCGTCCTTATTCTTTGTTCTAGACCACTATCTGCCTTGTTGATACTTATTTCAAATAACCCATGGACTCTTCTTCTTAGAGCGTATGTTACCTTATTTTACTTACCCTTGATATGTCTGACTTTGAAGTCGAATTCGCTCAATAATGATAGCCATCTTGCTCGCCTTGCATTAAGGTCTGGTTGGCTAAACAGATATTTCACGTCGCTATTATCCGTTAATAGTAGAAATTTTCTTCCCATTATGTAATGTCGCCACATTTTTAAGGCGTGTATTACCGCTGCCAATTCCAATTCATGAGTAACATAATTTCATTCATGTTCTTTTAATTTCCGGGACTCGTAACAAATCACATGTCCTTCCTGAGTTAGGAAACCACCTAGTCCTTCTTTACTTCCATCAACACATACGGTAAAATATTTATCTGGGTCTGCTACCTTCAATATGGGTGTCGTTGTCAATAATTCCTTCAACTTGTTAAAACTGTCTTGACATTTATGTGACCAGTTAAACTTGGTCCCTTTATTTTTAAATGACGTGATAGGGTAAGCTATTTTGGAAAATCCTTTTATGAATCTGTGATAGTATCCGGTGATTCCCATGAATGATCGGATGTCTGCTACGTCCTTTTGTACCGACCATTCTATAATGGATCTTACTTTCTCAGGGTCAACTGCTATTCCTTCTACATATATTATGTGTCCTAGGTACTGTATCTTCTTCTGGTAAAAATCACACTTATCGAATTTAGCATACAGTTGGTGCTTCCTTAAAGTTTGGAGAATGATTATTAAGTGTTCTTCATGTTCTTCCTCCATTTTAGAATACACCAGAATGTCGTCAATAAATACTAGTACGAATTTGTCTAAGTACTGACTGAAAATAATGTTCATCAAGCACATAAATATGGTTGGTGTGTTAGTGAGTCCAAAAGGTATGACTACAAATTTGTAGTGTCTATATCTTGTTCGAAAGGTTTTTTTTCTTATGTCCTCATCTTTTATCCTGACTTGATGGTAACCGGATCGTAAATCCAATTTTGAAAAGATGTTGGCCCCGCCTACTTGATCGAACAGGTCATTTATCCTAGGTAAGGGGTACTTGTTCTTAATAGTCATTTTATTCAATTGTTTATAGTCGATACATAGTCTTAGAGTACCATCTTTCTTTTTCACAAAGAGGACCAGCGCTCCCTATGGTGAAACACTGGGTCTAATATAATTTTTTTCCAACAATTCCTGCAGATGTATCTTTAGTTTTGTCAATTCAGGTAAACTCATTCGATAAGGTGATTTTGAGATAGGGGTTGATCCAAGAAGTAGGTATATGGAGAAGTCTATTTCCCTTCTAGGAGGTAATTCTGGTATCTCATCGACAAACATGTCTCTAAACTCACATAGGACAGCAAAATCTTCTAGTTTCGGCTTATCTTCTTTTTCTAACAGATTCATTATTTGGATGGCGTAAACTTGACACCCCTCTCTCATACATTTATTGAATTGCATAGCTGTGACTTGTTTAACTGATACTGGTTTCGGTATACCTTGGGCTATTCTAGTAGTGTGACAATCATCTTTATAGTTAAGTGTCTTTGTATAACAGTCTAGAGCTGCTTTGTGCCTTTCCAAGAAATCCATTCCGATTATCATATCATAGGATCCTAGTGGTAGAATATTTAGATTTGATTTTATGTTTTGACCATCTAAGTTAAATTCAAAATCAGAAACAAAGTCAACCACTTTCCCTTTTGTTCCTATTGCTAACTGTACCAGCCATGATTTTTCATATTTCATCCTCTTAATTTTATTTGTCTCTACTACTTCAGGAGTGATATAACTTAACGTAGCTCCAGGATCAATTAGAATAGAAATTTTGGTGTTATTGATTTTACCTTCAATTTCCACCACAGAGGACTAGTGGTTAGCTTGTGGATCGTCAATGGCTGCATTAATCCGATGCAGGCTTCTGCCTATGTCACCCACCGTCGAAGCTTCCTGTATATTATGAAAAACAGTTATGTTTGTCATTCTTAAACATGGGCAGTTCCTCCTGAGATGAGGTTCCCCACATTCCCAACACTTTAACAGTTCCCAAGGATTATCCCCGAATTTCTTTGTTCCCAGGTTTATTGGTTTACCGCCTCCTTGGGTGCTTGGATGGTTTGCGTGAAAATATTTCCTCGGGAATTTTTTTGTTGTGTTCCTATAGGGAGTTGGCTGGTATCCCTTCTTTCGTTGATTCATCCGTTCTTGTTTCTTATCCTTCCAGGCTTTGGGAAACTCTGCCCGCTATTTGTATTGATCGTAGCACATTCATTCTTTCCTGAACACTTCACTCAATTATTTGGGGTTGTCAAACTCAATTATGTCATTGTAAGACTGCAGTAAACAACTTAAGAACCGATGGATTTTTACCTTATCTTCTCGGATGTAAGATACAAACCTTAATAGTTCCAGGAATTTATTTATAAGGTCTTCCATTGTCATATGTCCAAGTCTTAGTTCGTAAAATTCCTTTGTTTTCCTTTCGTAGTAGCTTTCAGAAAGGTACTGTTTCTTGAAATACTTCTTAAATTCGGACCATTCCAACTGTTTCTCCTTGAGGTCCTTGGCCAATTTCAGGTCTGGCCACCAAATGTTGGCCTTCCCTTTCAGATTGTATATGGTCATTCTAACCTTCATATTACTGGAGTAGTTGTATATCTAGAAGTATTTCTTGATGTCTAGCAACCATGCCTCAGCTTCTTCTCCTGTCTTGGATTCGCCATTGAAGGTAGCTAGTTTGATCTTTTTAAATTATCCTTCAAGGTGGTCTACTTGTTTCCTTTTTCTGTCTGTTTTAGTTTTGTCTTCAGCTGAAGGTGTACCTTCAGATGAACTGTCTCCTTTTTTTGTTTCCAGTCCTAAGTTCTTGGAAGCTCTCTTGTTGAATTCTTCATCGTTATTATCGTCCTTCGGGATTTTCTTGGTCACTATACTACATAGTAGGACTCCGTTTATCTCTTTTTGTTCATGTTGTGCTTTCTTTAGTTTCTCGTTGTCGGCTTTGAACACCTACAGTTCAACAATAATATTCCTCATTGTTTCCAACACTTCCGTGGGTGAGCTTCCATCATTGTTCTATCCTAGATCTCTAGGAGGTCTCTGCTCCAGATTTCCTTCCATCCTGATTTTTGCATCGTCCTGAGCTGCCATAATTAACACAAAGAAGAAAGGGATTTCTATTTGTAACAAAAAAGTTTATTAGTTTTGCATAAATCACAATATATACTTAAGCGACTAATGTGGCCCTGTTCAGGCCCAGTGTTGTAACTTTCTCTTTGATACCATGCGTAATGAATCTCAAAATACCATACAAAAAAAAACTTTTTTGTTTACATAAATTACTTGGCAGTAAGGAATCCATTAGCGATAAGAATTCTACTATGCAACTTTGATATAGAACTTTATCATAGAATTTTTTTACTATATGACTCCTAAATTCTCCTTACCACATGCTATTCGAAATATGTCATCAAGTCTTACCTTAAGTGAGAAAGTTATAATGGAAAGCCCCAAGACTTTAGCAAAAGAACTAAAAAACTTTAGGCATAGGGTCTAAATGATTAAAGTAAACTTTACATAATCCATACTATAATCACACTATTTGGCATAAGGTCTCCATACTATACTCGCACCCAAGTGTTCTTGAAATTTGTTCTCCTAAGGAGATCCCTTTGGTTCCTACCAACTTGGCCAAAGGTCGGGTTAAGGAATGATGATTGTCACAAGCCTCCAGGTCCTAGTCATTTAAAGGCTCTTAACTCGAAAACTTGTCGAATTGAAAGCTCGATGTCATGTCACTAATGGACCTATGACAATGAGAATCCAACCATTACCTAAGACCTATCGCAGGGTATGGAAGTGACATTCCTTAAGTGGGAAAGGAAATCCCTCTCAAGGTATTAAAAGCTCTACATCCATCATTAAGGAAGTCTACTGGTCATACTGAAAATCACTTGGCTCTATTATTGAAGTGTCATGCCGACCCTACCCTAGTCACGTGGCTAACCCATCCTTCACACTATTCATAATTAATTCGAGACGACAAGGCATCGTTTAGTTTTTGAGAGGGTTCAAGGTTTTTCATTCCGAGTTCTTTCTTTCCTTTTGAAGATGCTTTGTGTGTCAAGGGGGGGGGGGGTTAGAGGTGAAGATTGTGGCCCTGGTGGTTGCCTCCATCCGGTTGCAGATGGCCTGTCTTACATTCCAGGTAAGTTCTTCTCTAAACTTCAAACATTAATACCCTAGTTATTTCAATAGGAAGGTTATGATTTTTGGAACAAAATGTCTGTGCCAAGTTATCGTTTTGTTCCTCCCTCATTTTATTCATGTGGAACTCTTCTTTTTTCAACTTCCTTACATTACATTCGGAGCCATCCTTAACCTTGTTGCAATGGCCTTTTCCTTGAGGTCATCAACGATTCTGTTTTATTTACTGAGAAGGACAGTTAGCCCACCTATCCAGGTTCGGGATATAGGGTTTTCTGACTCTTTGTCGTGAACCAGAATTCATATCTGAGTATTCATGAATTTGAGGGAAGTGCTTATTCTGAGGTTAATTACCAAAATATTGGATGGAGCATTCTCTACATTTACTTTATTGACCTAAGCGATTATGTAAAAGGGTTCGGGTAAACTAGACTTGCAGTCAGGGTACTCCTGGTTTGAATGGGTGGATTAAGCTCTATTCTGCCTAAAATAAACATTCTTGTTGTTCACCTACACAAATGAAATTCGGATTTGGTCGATTACTATATTTCATTATTAAATAATATTGTGTAAAGAATTTATGTTTACTATAGCTATATCATTCATTTTAAGAGCTTAAACGTAACATTAATGATGGGCCTTGTTCTGATGCGAGCGTACCCATCAATATGTATTGTCTCCTTCACCCTCGTCTCTTTACGAATGTCCAGATGGAAGACGTCAAGGAAAGGATCATTTGTTGTGAGTTAAGAAGTTAAGTAACACATTGGTATGATGTATTTTTAGACATTTGCACTTAAATCATGTTTTTCTTACATTGTCTTCGTATACGAGTTTGCTAATCATCGTATATGGTGGAATCCTCTAGGTTTCTATCTATATGAAGGTTTTGGCTGCTCACCTGTGTACTCGGCATAACAAGGTATATGAGTTCCCTTTCGTAACCCTTCAGGAGTTAGAGTTGTTCATGTTGCAACTGAGATGTAGTTACTAGTATCGTTTCCCTCAGTTTTCCTATCGGCTTGGGAAGGGAAAGAATTTCCAATGTAACTTAAAACCTTTGGGCTACAATTATTATAATACAATAATTTATGTACAGGTTTTGCTCAGTCTTTTGTTCAAAGTAAACGAGTATTTTAATCATTCACCATGCGGATCTCACCCTATCCTGAAATTTGTTTACCAGGGCTATCATGTTCTAAAAGTTGGTACAAATTATAAAAGGCCATATCATTTTGTTTCCTTTCGACCTTTCCTATGTTTAATGTCAAATGCCCTTCTGGAAAGGAAAAGGCGATAATCGTTTGGACTTAGCATGAATAGACATAATGATTTGGATTATATTACGATTCTATCTTTAATCTAGAACATTATATGTGTGTGTGTGTGTGTGTGTGTGTGTGTGAAATCATTTTGATATTTATGCTATGTTTTGTTTGCCTAAATTCCAAACTGTCCACTGCCATGATCTCTGAGTGGATAGTTTCGCATATGTGTTCATATTTAATGGGTTTTGTAATTTACTCCATACTGTGTATATTCCTACAATTGGGTCCTTTTTATTATGTATGAAAGGAACGCAAGATTAAAAGGTCTATCAGCCTGTGATTATGTTCGTTGAAATTCGTCTTCAAGTTATTATTCTTATGGAATAATTTACTATTGTATTATCTTATATAATGGAACAACGAATTATTCAGTTTAATTTGGTGTTGTAATAAATTTACAGAGGGCTTTCAAGACCTTTCGATTTAGAAGTTCCTTTATACAAGAGACAGTTGGTCTCCTAGCGGCATAGTTGTTTGTTCACAATCTTGACGGTAATTTTCTATATAAGTGGGATTTCTGTTGCAGTCATTAAATATTTATTTAACAAAAAGAAACTACACACTAGAACTGTATCTATATTCACTACATATCGAGATCTAACTTGATGGAAATTACGTGTACAAACTTGCTCAGATTTCCACTTAAGTATAGATAGACTTTCTTACTATTTCCACTACAGAAGTAAATGTACCCCTGTAATTAGATCTAATTCTTCCTAGCTCATTCGTACATAAATATTTATGTCCAAAATTTCAATTACAGGGATAATCTTACACATGTAGATAGATCTGTTCTTTCTTCCAGTTCATTCACATTTAAATACTTATGCCCAAAAAATTTAACCACAGAATTAAACATACACCAAATCTTTCAAGTTATTTTTCATAGATCATTCTACCTAGAATTATAGTTCAGAATGCCCCATTCCAGAAAATTTGGTCTTTGATTATAAACTCCATACAACAAACAGATGTCCTACATGGGAGTTATTTCAACTTAACCCAAACAGAGCATCATATCGGATATACAAAATCATTCAAAACAAAGAAGGGTAAGATTTAACATATCTGAATCCAATCCATGGGAAGACAAAGGGAACAAGCACTTTCCTCCCAACCGTAGAATAGGCCAGCCAAAATCACTTGCCCGATTCACCCCCTAGCCTGACCATGAATCCATGAGGGAGAACTTGGAAAACTCCTCCTCAACAATGTCCTTTCAACTCCAACAGATTCCTCTTGCCTCACACTCGATCAATAGTGTTCATAAAAGCAAGGAAAAATCAACAATCTCTTTTTCCCAACATACTTGGCAGCGTCCTTCCTCCTCACATATGTTATTTAACAAAAGAATGCTTTTGCCTAGGTCTTTCTTCCCCCTTGGGAATTTTCGCAGCTTCTAAATCCACGATTTTCAGGGGCTTCCCATGGCCAAATATCTTATTTTCCACTTGTAATAGTCATCCCATAGGTAGTTCCAACATGTTCCCCACTCATGGAGTCATGGTCAGCTAATTTTTAACATGGTTGTTCCATTTTTCCTCCTGCAATCAATATAAAATATTTTTTTTTCATACAAGTGTCAATTCAAATAGTTGGTTGGGTCAAATCAGATCTCTGCCCAACAGTCATAATTATTAATTACAATTGTCAAATTCGAAATTCAAAATTGTCCTAAATGGAAAAAAAAATTCCAAATTCGAATTTACTAAAAACTGAATAATTTCCAACAAATTTTAAATCTCAAAAATACTTTATTTTTGGGGATGTCACACTCATGTCTTTTTATCTAGGACTAAAACCCCTGACACTATATCTCGATTTCAATATGGATTGAAATCCATCAGGCTATACCGGTTCTCTGGGTGATGGATAAAGAGCACTAGTTAGGCTAGGATTTAGAGCATATTATGATTGCACCACATGGAATCTCCATGTCTAATGGAATTGTAAATTCTAATCCATGCACACGTTTATCCTTTTCCATTCGGTGAAAAGGCCTCAGTACATGGCTTAGTCCGTAACTCAAATCAGTGAAAATTGAATGTGCACTTACTCTGAATTCTACTAGAGACGACAATTTCTGTTTACAAAATATTTATCTCAATATGGCGTTGAAACCAAGTATAAAATATAGATTATATGTATTAGAAATAAAAGACAAATGATGGCATTAAATAAAATCTTTGTTGAATGCATATCTAGTAAAATCATGAAATTTATTATACCTGTAACTCATTTGCATATGCAAAATAATCGAAAGGAAGAATGTGGGCGTCAGCTAGGCATAGGGCAAGAAGTCCCCAAATATAATAAACTACGATGATAGGAAATTAATTTGAGCATGTTTCACACAGCTAGGATAAATTCCAAGGCTCTGTAGTGTTCAATAGTGTCGACTTTGCTTATCCAGCTCGTCCCAATGCCATGATCTTGAGAAATTTATGCCTTAAAATCAATGCAGGGAGCAGCTTCGCACTAGTTGGAAAGAGTGGGTGTGGTAACTCCACCATCATTGGATTGATAAAGAGATTCTATGATCCACTGAAAGGAACGATACTCATAGATTACCAAGCCATCAGGAACTTCAATTTGTGGTGTATGAGACAACATATAGCTCTTGTAGGCAGTAGCCAACTATGTTGCTAGGAGCATCCGTGAGAACATTGTGTATGGTAAAGAGAACACAAGTGAGGAAGAAATAGTAGAAGTTGCCAAGGCTGCCAATGCCCATGAATTCATCTCATAAGTGGACTTAAATAAATCATATTATCTAAAAGTATACTGTAAGCTTGTCTATTTAAGTATTATTAGTGAATGGTGTGCATTGTGAATATATATTTCAGGTGCTTGAAGGATGGATATGAGACATGCCTAGGGAACATGGGAATGTAGATGTCTGGTGGGTAGAAGCAACTAGCAAGCAGCATCTGGCTCCATTTTAGGTAGGCAAAGCATCAACTCATTTCTAGGTGAGACACTTGTTGTATGAGAGATACTTGTGGAACATGATTTCTGATTCACATATGTGAGTTTGTGCATGCATGTTACGTGGAGAGATAAATCCCTTAAGAAAACTACTTTTATTTGAACTTTAGTATATATATCATATGGAATACACATTATTTATCATTTATTATGTAACGTTTTTACTAAAATTAATTTGTTTGTAAGCAAATAAAATTACTACACACAAACTTATTGTTTTCTTATCATTATTATTGAAACAATTATCATTATTATTGAAACATGTAGTGACCTAATAATTTATTTAATATCTAATGCATCCTGTCAATTACTTACCCATTATTTATCATCTAACATCTTAACTCCAGTTTTGAAGTTTTATGTTATAGATCACTTTTTGAGTTACAGTTGTTTCACATTAGGTGAATGGTTTTTCGTTTCGAGGGATCTAGAATTCCCACTTTTATCGTTAAATCCTCCGTACTTGGGTCGTTGATTCTTCATAACAATCTGGTGATAAAGGATCAATTGCATTGTGTTGGCTTTATGGATAGACATGGTGAGGTTTACCATAAAGTGGAAACAGTTAAGCATGTTAAGTGGAATTGCAAATTTGCAGAGCATTTTGGGTATGGATTACTTTTGACTACATTAGTCCTTTTGTTTCTTATCTTCATTAGAAACAAGTCCTCTTTGAAAATAAATTTATGATGTGACATGGAAGAAGGAGTGTGTAGGATTTGATCAGACTGTTAAGCATTTCCTTTCCTCTGGGAAAATAGGTGTGGAGGGACCTTTTATGAAGTGACTGATCTACTCCACTTGGAAGAGACAATAAATTCCATACATGTGATTCTATGCTAGTGTTATTGGATAAATCTGTAGGTGCGGACACTAACCGATCTCCCTAGATCCACCTGAATCTAGAACAAAGCAAGACATAACGTGACTCTTTCCCTAGATTTTGACCATTGAATTAAATAGGAGGCAAGAACAAATAACATACCTTATTATCGCTTCCTATAATCTTTTTTGCTCCCGATTCACTCCAGTGCTCTCGTGTAGCCAAGACCAAGACAACACAAACCAACCAAAGTGAAGATAGCACATTCTATTCAACAGTCAATCTATGTATATGATCAAGGAATTATACAATAAAGTGGAAATAGCTTTATGGGAAAGAGACATGCTACTGTATCATATTAATGGAAAGTAAAGATTACAACCTGAGCCTTGATGTCGCAAACTTCCTTTTGATGGACCTTGGATCCGACACACACACTTTCTCACTCTTTGCATGAAGAAGATCAACTCCTTTGGATAGACTTGCTAGAGTCTCCAAGATGTTGTTCAATGTTGAGTCCTTCACACAATTCTCACCAATTCTCCAATGAATCTTGCTTAACCTTTTCCAAGAGAATTCCCTCAATATATAGGAGAGAATGAATTAGTTACTTGGATAAGAATGATCCCAAAATATCAGGGAATCCAGTACTAGGATAACCATTTGAATGCTAACCCATCCTTCTAGAAGATTCCCTTCTAGAAGCATCGAGAATTCATCTTTTTCCTTGCTTTAGGAAGAGTTTGCACCCTAGTAGTTCAACACAGTGTGAACTTCTCGCACCCTGGCTTAAGACAGCCTGCAAGAATGGGTCATTCTCGCGGGCAAATGTATTAGCAGCCTACGAACCTCCTTCAAAAATGAGTTTTCTGGAAGAGATGAAAGTAACTTTTTCTCAGGAGAAAGTTCTTATGAAGAGCCTGAGTACACCATCATCAATACATCATCGTGACAACCAAAATCATGGGTAAAGAAATTTGAAATGGTTGTTACAACAATCCTTGAATCCAAGGATCTATCACATTTTTCAACAAATGAACTAACTGGTTCCTTGGTGACACATGAGACCAGACTGCATCTCACAGATGAGTCAATCTCCAATTCTTTCAAAACCCAATTCTCCTTCAGCAGAGGAAGAGGCAGAGGGTGAAGAAGAAATCACCAAGGAAGAGCGAGCAGTCACAATAACCCTCACTCCAGTGGAGGTAACAGACAATAGTATATGAATCAAAATTTCCAAGGTCAAAGACAATAGCACCAAAATCAGAACTTCCAGCCTCAAAGAGGCAGAGGGAGAAGATCAAATGACAAATCAAGCATACAATGCTATTACTGCAAAAACTATGGGCACTATGAATCTGAATGCCAGAAGAAGCAGGAAGATCATCTCTTAGGAAGAGCACATGTGTCAAATCATACGGGAGAAACCTCAAAAGGTATGTTTCTCTCATGTCACAAGTCTGAAGAACAACCTAAAGATCTCTGGTTGCTGGATAGTGGATGCGGCAATCACATGACAGGTAACAAAGACTTACTTTCATGCATTGATTCTTCAATCTCATCTGATATTACACTTGGAAATGATTCCTTAGTCAAAGTTCAAGGCAAAGGAATTGTACCTATTCTTACTAAACAAAATGAAAAGAAAGACATAAACAATGTCTATCATGTTCCAGATCTAAAACATAATCTAATAAGTGTAGGACAGCTCATTGAACATGGCTATAAGGTACTCTTTGAGGGAGCATCTTGCAAGATATATGACAAAATCTCAAGCAGAAAATTGATTTCTGAAATCCACATGACTCAGAATAGGATGTTTCCCCTTACACTCA
>ML785886.1:315294-373838 GCA_009831015.1 Picea engelmannii
AGGAGCCACATTGGGTTCAAGCCATGAACCAAGAAATTGACTCCATTGAGAAGAACAAGACATGGGATCTTGTTGATTTTCCAAGTCACAAGAAAAGTATTGGTGTCAAGTGGGTTTACAAAACTAAACTCAATGAAAAAGGGGAGATCGAAAAACACAAGGCAAGACTTGTTGCCAAAGGATTCTCACAACAACCTGGTACTAACTATGGTGAAACTTTTTCTCTAGTAGAAAGGTTAGACACTGTCAGAACTCCATTGGCCATAGCAGCCCAGCATAAATGGAAAGTATACCAGATGGATGTCAAGTCAGCCTTCCTAAATGGTTTCTTAGAAGAAGAATTTTATGTCGATTAGCCACCTAGATTTGAATTCCAAAAGCAGCCAGCCAAAGTATATCAGTTGAGGAAAGCCTTGTATGGCTTAAAGCAAGCTCCAAGAGCTTGGTATAGTAGAATTGACACTTATCTGATCAAAAGTGGTTTCAGTAGAAGTCAAAATGATCAACTCTTTACACCAAAACAAATCAACACGGTAAAATTTTGATTGTATGTTTATATGTTGATGACATGATATATACTGGAAATATTGAGTTAACAAGTTTTAAACATGCCATGCAATCTGAGTTTGAGATGACAGATCTTGGCATAATGAAATATTTTTTGGGGATTGAGGTTGATCAATTAGCCAAAGGAATTTTTGTCTGTCAGAAAAAGTATGCAGCAGACATCATCAAAAGATTCTGCATGGAAGAATGCCATCCAGCAGAAACCCCTATACCCCAAGGCACAAAATTGAGCAAGAAATATGAAGTCTTTATAGTGGACCCTACCCTGTACAAAAGTTTAGTAGGCAGTTTGTTGTATCTTACAGCAACTAGGCCTGATATTATGTATGCATCTAGCCTTGTTTCCAAATTCATGGAATCCCCCAAAGATTCTCACTGGAAAATGGAGAAATGGATTCTGAGATATATTGCAAGAACTCTCAATTTTGGCTTATGGTACACTAAATCTGATAGTAATCAACTATCTCGTTACACAAACAGTGATTTTGCAGGCAGCCTAGATGACAGGAAAAGCACCTCAGGACATGTTTTTCACCTAGGCACGAACCTGATCTCATGGGCATCAAAGAAACAACCAATTGTATCAATACCTTCTACAGAGGTAGAGTATGTCGCTGCTACCTCAGCTTCTTGTCAAGTTGTGTGGCTAAGAAGAAAATTGAAAGATATGTCACATACAGAAAAGGATCCAACTCCTTTCTTTTGTGACAATACCTCAGCAATTGCTCTATCAAAAAATCATGTGTTTCACAAGAAAAGAAAACACATTGACACTCACTTTCACTTCATCCACGAGCTAGTCAATAATGGTGATATTGCACTTCAATTCTGTGGTTCTCGAGTTCATCTCGCAGATATCTTCACAAAGCCACTGGGAAAATCTGTTTTTGATTTTCAAATACAACACTTGGACATAATCAGTGTTGATGTTTGTAATTGTTGAGTTTAAGAGGGAGTGTTAAATATAATGTAACCTCAACAGGCTGATTGTACACTGCGAGTTGTCCTGGCCAGCTATACTTTATTTTCTTGATTTGCTTGAGCTTATTTAGATCAACTATTTTCCTTTTGCACTGTATCACTTCTTCATTAACTCTTCTCATTGTACTTTCTCCTTACATTCTCAATATAATGAATACTATTTATGCTCTATTCTTTCTCTCTGCATTTCTTGCTTCACAATTTATCACTTATGAAATCAATCAAATATAATTTCTTCTCGAAGAAATACCAAGCCTTTGGTCCAGTGAATGTAGTGATGATTTCCAACGAATATGTGGTCCACATCTGCTGTATAGTGTCATCATCTTGTCTAGTTCTGAAAGTCAAAACAACTTTCAACATGAATAGAGTAGTAAAATACAAAACAGATAAAATTGTCTGATCGAAAACAGTATGCAGAGTTGAATTTCGCATCTTTTTTGTAATAAAATACATAGATAAAATTGTATGATCAAAAACATTATGCAGAGTTGTCTTGTCTCATCAAACTGCATTAGAAACAAAATCATCTTACACTAGTCAGTTACCCATCACTCTTAGCCAACCTTTCTCTTTCAAACATACTACTTTAAGAAACTTCCTATGTTGGCAAACCTGGCTTCCTACCTACCTTTTATTTTTGGCAGGGACTTCTTGCTCAACAACTCCCCTTGTTGGATTTCTTTTTGAAATATTTGTACCAAGATTATAAATGAAATAAATTACTTATGTATCATTCATTATAGAACTATGTTTAAATACTTGCATAATCCTTATGGTTAGAAACCAACAATTTGTTGTATAGTCTGATTAAATTATCTAACATGGTTCGATGGTTTGAATATCGACGATGGTTTCAGTATCATTGTGACCCTTTTCTTATAATATATGTACCCATGCGTCGACTATTAAGGAACTTGCCTTCTCGTTCCATAGTCGAGTCGTCATGGCTATAACTCAATCTCTTGTGTATAATTATGTTCTTATTTATCCCATCCAAGAATATTTTTGAATTCCTTCAGTCTTATTGATTAAAATATAAAAGATTACTAGGTGTTATTTTATCTCTTTGTGCAATAAAATTAAATTATTTACAATTATATCATTCTATAGATTCTACTATATTTTTCATGAATTTCTTGTTGTAAGAATGTAATCAATGTTTTTTCAAGATATAATTTCACATAAGTCTTTTCCAATACTTTCATAACATAAACCATCAAAAATTAAAATTCCTAAATGTTTGTAAACTGAGGGACATTACATTAGTCCTCTGTTAGTTTGATATTATGTGTATTTATTTTGGAAAATAAGATAGATGTATGGCTAGAAATCCACAAAAAATGATAGGTCGGGTTTAGGAGCTATCATTCTACTTTGGACCACCTTGTTATGGTTAAGATCATCATAGAGGAATGTCACAATGATGATACCAATGTATTATATTCCTTCATTTACTTTAGAAAATAATTTGACACAATTGCTTGAACTAACCTATTGATCCAGGTAGATATCGGTGGCCACCCACCTATTCCAACTCGCTCCTCTTGTCCATTTTTGTTCAACATGTTCTTCTATACTTCTTTGTAATTGTGGGTTCTACACTTCTTGGGCTTTTTGAAACCCAACACATCCTCCAAGTGGATATTGGTGGCCTCTCACCTAATCCAACTAGCTTATTTTGTATGTTTTCATTTCAGCACATCTTGTTGTACTTCTAGGGCCATTTTGGGGCCCTAAACATTGTTTTTTTGGCTTGCCACAGTCAAACTATAGATGGAGTCAGAGTTTGTCGAAGGAATATGTAGTTCTCTGAAAGACCTCTCCAATGGGCTATCATGTGCCTAACACAGAGGTCGTATTTTAGACGCGTGATAGCTTGTTGGAAAGGTATTTCAAATAACTACACATTCTATCATCAAACTCTGACTTCATCTACAGTTTTACTGTGGTGAGCCAAAAAAAACAAATTTTAGGGCCCCAAAATGGCCCTGGAAATACATCAAGATGTGTTGACATGAAAACATACAAAATAAGCTACTTGGATTAGGTGAGAGGCCACCATTATCCAACTAGAGGATGTGTTGGGCTTCAGACAGCCCCATAAGTGCAGAACCCACAATTACAAAGAAGTACAAAAGAACATGTTGAACAAAAACGGACAAGAGGAGAGAGTTGGAACAGGTGGACGGCCACCAATATCCACCTCAATCACCTATGGAATAAATCAAAAGAGATAAAAGTTCCTTCTGAATTGAGAGTTGGTACGATAAGTTTATATGAGAACATCATTGACAAGTTTAGGAACCCTAAGGGTTGGTGGAAGAAATTAATTGTAATAGAGGATTCAAGCAAGGGTGTCCCCTATCCCCAACTCTTTTTGACATATATATCAAAAAGTTAGAGGGTTGTTTGGAAGAAGCAAGTTGTGTTGACATGGGTCTAGCTAGTACAATCATCATCCTTCTTCTTTGCATTAGTGATATTGTCCTTATGGAAGGGAGTCTCTATGGTCTTTACAAGAAACTAAAGATTCTCAACTCTTTTTTATCTAGTATGGGCATGACTATTAAAACTAACAAAACAAATTTTATGATAATTAAAACCAAAAATACCACTTACACTAATTTATGTATGACAACATTAACTTCTAGGAAGTGCCTTGATAAAAATATTATGAAATCAATCTTTATCATAAGATTAAGTGGAACTACAACATATATTCATGTACAGATGAAACACATGTTTGGTTTGGAATTCGCTCGTGTTGTTATTCATTAGGGAAAAAGGCATATGGATTTCTGGCCACATACTTCAATCTGTTCAGAGTGCAAAAGAAAATTCGGGAAACTTTGCGTATATCCGCGGAAATCATCTTTCTTCTTTTCACTCTGCTGACCTCGTGCTGGCTACTCTGTTACACCATTCATTTTTCTTTTTATAGACAACTGCCTGAGAGATTCCAGTTTGCTACATTATTGTTTCACAATTGACTTATATACGTTGTAGAAATCAGTGTTTAATGATAAGAAGGAAATCATTATAGGCCTCTACATTACATTAATTGGCGTGTGATGTACATTTGGGTAGTTATAAATTCCACCATGTTCACCTCATCATTCATCGAACTCCAGTAGTGTTGCAGTACTGCATACTCATAGTTCATACTGTTCACTCAAATTACAGATTTTATTGTGAAAAGCTGAGTGACAGCTGACCATTTGAGTGAGTCGAAGATCGAAAGAATGGAAGCTAACCATGGGATGGGTGACAAGAGTAGTACTTGCAATGTTGTGCGTGTCCAATTGAGGAACTTCTGCCTGGCAGACTTGGATGACTTGTACGAATGGGCTAGTGACGAAGAAGTTACCAAGTTCATGACATGGGAATCTTTTAATTCCAAAGAGAACCTCAGGGAGTTTCTGGTGAAGGTGGTGATTCCTCACCCATGGTTCAAGGCAATATGTTTCAAAGGTAAGTCCAATGGCCATGTCATGCTCAAGCAAGGAACCGGTATTCACAATGGTTGAGCTGAGATGGGGTACGCCATCGCTAGAAAGTACTGGAGGATGGGCTTCACCACCGAAGTAGTGACAACAGACCTGAAAATGGGATTCAAAGAATTGCAGGGAGTCAAGAGGATTGAAGCTCTTATGCTCCGTGAAAACGTGCCATCGGCGAGAGCTCTGGAGAAGGCCATATTTCTAAGGGAAGGATTCCTTCCTAACTACGTCCATGTGAAAGGGACTGTTAGAGACGGTCTACTCTTTAGCTATGTTGTTTAAGTATCCATAACAATCTGTCTGACTTCCATTGTTGTAATAAATCAAGCTTGTTTCAGAGTGTACATTAGTCTTGCAACATCCTCTAGTTATATAATAAATATTCAGTACATTCTCAAATGGTCAGCTGTCACTCAGCTTTTCACAATGAAATCTGTAATTTGAATGAACAGAATGAACTATAAGTATGCAGTACTGCAACCCTACTGGAGTTGGATGAATGATGAGGCGAAGATGGAAGAATTTATAACCACCCAAAAGTACATCACATGCCACTTAATGTAGTGTGGAGGCCGGGAATGACTTCCTTCCTATATAAGTCAATGTCGAGGCAGTAATCTAGCAAAATGGAATCTCTCAGGCAGTCGGCTATAAAGAGAAAGATGAATGGTGTAACAGAGTAGCCAGCACGAGGTCGGCGGAGCGAAAAGAAGGGTATAAGAAAAAAGATGAGTTCCGCGGAGATACGCAAAGTTTCACGAATTTCCTTTTTTTGCACTCTGAACAGATTGAAGTATGTGGCCAAAAATCCATATGCCTTTTGCCCTAATGAATAACGGACGAGCGAATTCCAAACCAACCATTCGTTTCACCCGTACAGGAATATGTATTGGAATATTTCATAGATCGCCGTTTTATTGGAATATTTCATAGATCGCCGTTGGAATATTTCATAGATATACCAACGTGCCACTTACCTTGGCTCTTTCTCCTCATTTTTTCTACGTCTTTTGGAAAATCTTTGATAACCCCGATATTATCGGTTTAATTTTGTCCAAAATATGGCTAAAAGGTTGTTGGATGTTGATTAAATTTGTGTCAGTATTATTATTTATATTTATATATTTGAGTGATTAAATTTATGTTAAAATTTTCTGAAAAATGTTGAATTCATTTATATATTTATAAATACAATTTAAATAATATAAATTTATAATTTCATCTAAATTTATATCTATAAAAAATCTCCATAATAATGGACTTCCTTTTGCAATTGCAATTAGAAAAATTTGATGTGGACAAAAATCAATATACCATGAATAACAGCATGTGCGAATTCCAAACCAGATATACGTTTCATCTGATCAGGAATATTTGGAATCTTTAATACAGCTATCATTTCATTCTCCATAAGATAATTGGAGGCATTTAAAGGTCGGTGCGTCAATAAAGATAAGTGTTGCAAATAAGTGTTTTCTACACTGGTTCGAAAATTTAAAGTGATAAGTTGCTGCTCAAAATCTTAATTTCAAGTGATAAGTTCCTCTGATCAAAATCTCTTAAATGTGAAAGGTTTTCGAAAAAACATATCACATAAAGTTTCCGAACAAATCTGTATATCGCTTTCCAAAAATGCTTCACTGGCCATTGAGAATGGGAGGGTAGCTTTTTTATTTTCACGCTGTGGAAGAGATAAAGGGTGAAAAGTCTGGGAATAAAATGTCTCATCCAGATTATATTTTAAACTTCATAGTAACGAACACGACCTATTAATTAATAGGTGGAAAGAGGCATTTCAAGGTTTGTCTTTGAGAATCGATATTTCTAATTCCTGAAAGTGAAGGGTTAAAGAAAGATGGAAAACATGGGTTATTGGATTTTGAAGAAAGGATGGAAAAAAGGGTCATTGAATTTCTTAAATATATAGATAATCAATTACTGACAGGGACACTTATCTGGACTTTGTGTTTTTCTGTGTGACGTTAAGATTTGCTCATCACAAAAACTTATGCACAGTGACGAAAACTTATTTACAGTAAGGAAGACGAAGAATCCTCGACGTGAATTCATAGAAAAATTGGTATTTTTTTTATTAACTTCATTGTCTCTTACCAGACTTTATGCGAAGCAGTGCTGTTTTTACAAATTAGCATGGATCCGACCTCCAGGGCATCCGTTGATGTCTATGCCAAGAGATGGAAGAAAAAACAATTATTCACAAACACTTTACCATACCAAACCTATGGTACCAGCAAACATTAATTCTTCAAGCGAAAGAATTTTGTTTCATGCGAATACCACGGTTTTGTATGAAATTGATCATTTTAAAAAAAAAGTTAAATGTTTTGAAGAAGAGGAACTGAGCATGCATTGCATTAATAGTTGGAATCGAATTGCAAGATGCAAACCAACTTACTAAAACTTGATGAAAAAAGCTATGTTTTGAAGAAGAGGAACTGAGCATGCATTGCATTATCCATTTCTGTTAATAGTTGGGATCGAATTGCAAGATGCAAACCAACTTACTAAAACTTGATGAAAAAGGATCCGTTTAGCTCCAACCAAAAATAGCATTGGATTCTAAAGAGCCTCAATTGCACTAGCACAATATCTAAGAACTAATCTAGTGGAAAAATATGTGGTGAGAAGATGCTATATGGAAACCATCAGCTATTCTGCAGCCTGCAGCTATTTCTTGACATGAAGACAACACTACTCTTTAAGGGAGAGAGAATGTTAGAGTTCTACCCTAACCTCCTTACTTTAGGCTACCTAGAAGTTACTAAATTAATATATGCATCCATGTTCCTTGAGTAAGACCCATTAGATAATAGTGGATAGTTATTTAATGTAAAAGTATCACACAATATTGCTTAAACAAGTATGGATTAGGTTTTAGAAGGTTTATCAAGTTACTATCCAATGCAAAATGATTCCCCAAACAATACAAATGTGAAAATTATTAGTGGTTATTATAAAACTTGTATAAAAGATAAAATAATTGCAACAATGTAAAAGTTACAATAGCAATGAATTGTATCCATTTAAACACATTGTAAACAAGTCAAAATAGGGATAAAATAATGCATTAAACTAGGGTTTAAAAAACAAGCTAATTCTAATTTTGTGGCATCCAAAAATATCAAGACATCCACCCTAATAAGGCTGTAATATAAATCAGCACTACAATTTATGGCAATGAAATGATTTTTAAGTCAAGAATATGCACAAATACTAACAAATCTACGGGATTTTGTGAATCGAAATGTATGTAAGTTGTTATAAAACCCTATATTTACCCTAAAATAGAAAATAAACATTGAAATTTTGAATTTTAGATTGACTAAATGAGAGAATTATAGTGCTTACTATTTTTGGGGGGCGTATCCTAATTCTTTACAAGTTTCAAGATCATTCAAGCGAAGATACTCCACTTATGATCTTCAAAGAGTTATAGAGAAGGGACGTGTTCAAGAAAGACATAAATATAGTGCACCACAATCACTAGAGAAGTGTGACCACACTTAAAATCATTCAATTCATCAGTAAGATCAAGTGAGACCACTTAATTATGAAATCAATTCATCCTCAAAACCCTAGACAAGAGCATCCATGAAATTTGTAAAGAAATCCACGATACATCATCCTCGTGAAGTAGCTCTAGTTATACATCCATAGAAAATATAGAAGAGAATAAGTAAGCAAGTAATGTTCTCCACAAGTTCCAACAATGATTCCAAATGAGAAGTACTTCTCCTATTTATATCTTCTCATTAAAATAATAATGTTTCCTAGATTCAACCCTAAGAAAATATAAAAATTCCTTTATCTATTCACAATCCTTAGTGATAAGGTCATAATACATAAAATATCCATGATACAAGAGTGAATAAGCCAAAATTCACCAAACAGTTCTCCTAAATTGAATTAAAAATGATTAAATGTCAAATAATCCTCCATAAATAAATGACAAAGTCACACATGTAGCACGTGTGGTCTTCCAAGAGTGGATGGCTCACTCAAATGGTGTTAAAAGGCATGTGTATGGGATCCAAAGTGAATTTTTCCCTCCAAAGGATGCAACATTTAATCCACCTAGTGAAACATCCTCCTCAAAAGGTGCAACATCCTCTCCAAAAGGTGTGTTAAGGTGTTAGTTCATCTATAAAAGGTGTGACATCCTTAAATAAATCACAATGACCTCATAAGAACTAGGATGACATCCATCAAGTGTGAAAGGTGCCTCCTTAATGTCCTCTAAAGGACTAAGGCTCAATCCAACTCATATCCATACAAAGTACATCGTCTGAAAGGGTCACAAGTGACCCAATGTAGCCATCAATCCAAAGGCATGTATACAAGACCAATGCAACGTAAAAAGTGAGTTGTGTCAAATATAAATGCCATTAGGTAAATCACATTAAGAATCATCTTCAAACTTCATAATAACTCATAGAATTCATACAATTTTCCAAGTTTAGGCATGGGAGGGTCATCATTATCCCCTATTACATGTTTCAATACCCAAGAAGAGAAGTATTTCCCAAGAAACCTAGCAAGAAGCATAAGTAATGATAAAACAATATGGTTTGGGGTTTAACTTCATGACTTGTATTGCATAATCATGTGATATTATGTAAGATATTCATCCACATGAGAACCTTTGGAATGAGGGATCTCTTATGCATTGAGTTGTCCTTTCCTTGGAACTATGTCTTTCCACCCTTTATTTTCCTTTTTATTTATTCATTTAACATTTTTTTTCCTTTTGAATTTTACTTTTTTTACTTAGTCCTTTTTAGATATACATTCATTAGATAGTACTTGGGGTGATGTCCTCATAACGAGGAGTACTTGCTCATTCTTTGTTTTCTTTGGTTTTCGTTATTTATTTTCTTTTCAATTTTCTTTTCATTTATATTTTTTCAACTTGCTCTTTATTTCTTTTATATCTAGCTACATCAACCTCGAGCATTCAATCTCCTTATTCCCATGGGATTATGAAGCATGAACCTATATGTGTGACATATGATATCCAACCCAAGAGTGGGGAAATGGAAATCATAAAGGATGGGAATTTTTAAGTATGGGTTAGGATACGTACATGCTACACCTCTCAAATCCCCCCAATAGTACAACTCTACACAAAAGTGACAAAACTTATATAGTAGATAATGATGAACACCAAGGTGAAAGAAGAAAAAGACATAAATTTAGAGCATCGTGATCCATTATCTGACTCAACCAATGGTCACTAATTTCATGACAAGTACATAAGGCATTAACACTAAATATGAAGTAATGAAACAAGGCACCTCATGTATGTCAAGTGCTATAATCATCGAATGAGAGTGAGATGAGAAAAATGTGGGAAGCATCATCGGTCAATGATTTGTCTCCGCCATTGATGTTGTCTATGAAACTTTTATTTGTGGTAAGGATCATATGAGAAATGTCTCCTCTATTTACCCCTAGATGTGAAGCGGGTAAGATTTGGCTCCAACATGGGGACATGTTTTCACCGTAGAGCACATGAGAACCTTAGCGATATATGGAACTCCAAGACCCTCACTATGCATCAATACAAAAAAATCCTATTGCATTTCACCATAAAACCATTAGCAAAAATGAGATAGGGAGATATGACCCCCCTAGTATATGGAATATATGAAATGAAACACGAAAAGTATATTTATTTTTGTTTTATTTTTAGAAAAGACTAAATCAAAATGGAATTAACTATAAATTCATAAAGTTAAGTTAAAACTGACAACAAGTAAGGAAGCACAATCAAGATGCATAAAGGAAACACACAACATTACCTACAAGTATCCTACCTATTGTGACAATTAGAAAATCAAATGATATATGTGAAGTGAAGATTGAAAATCTATCCATTAACTAGCAAATGCAACTTCTCCCATTAAGACTAGCTAAGTAGAAAAATTAACTACATATTTTTTTCTCAAATTTATAAGGACCAAGCCAAAGAGCATCAAATTTCTTGTGCATACCTAGATTTTCCTTTCTTTTGTCCTACATGAGTAAAATATATCCCTCTTCAAGATATCTCTGTCTCACTTTATGATCAAATGTTCCTTTGATTTTATCTTGATTTCTCACTATTTGATCAAAATCATTTCTTCTAGACACACCCAACTCTACAATTTGATAAATTCTTCATTGTAATGCCCCTTGATCTATTGTGAAATGTTGCATAAGATGAATTACAAGAATATAGAGGTTAATAGTCAATTTTTCTTCCATTCCATACACTAACTCAAAAGGTATTTTCCCAATGGAAGTCTTAGTTGTGATACAGTCTACCCATGATGCATATATGATCTTGTTATCCCAATTTTTTTATTTTCACCCACATTCTTCACAATGATATTCATGAGGTTCTTACTATTAGATTAATTCATTCCATTTACTTGTGGGTAATAATTAAAATAATGACACAACACAATTCCATACTTGAAGAAAAAAATTCCATAGCCAAAGAACTAAAATCCTTCACATTATCAGTAGTGATTTTGGTTGGGGCACCAAATCTTATGATTATTCTATCTTTAAGGAAAGACATCACAAATTATTTATTTTCCTTCTTTGTTGGTATGGCCTCTACCCACCTAGTGGAATAATCAATGGAAATTAGGACCCATTAGTATACATTACTAGAATATTATTTAAAATCACGGATAAAATACAAACCATGTTGTTGAAAAGGTGCTTCAACAATAACTAGTTTCAAAGATAAAGCGGGAAATCATTGTTTCCCTAAGAAAAATTGGCATTGTTGACAAGACCTAACCTAATTATGAGTATCAGTGAACAACGTAATCCAATAGTAACATTCCCTCAATATTTTATGTGCAATAGTATGGGTTGAAAAGTGCCCCCCACAGTCCCCGAGGTGTAGGACAGTCGGTGACGGAGTGTGTTGTTAAGCCAGTCTGTGATGTTAAAGTCACTGGTTCGAAACCTGCGGGGACAAAAAATCCAACCATGTTAAGGGTTGGTGTGGCTCAGGCCGGGTGCGATCCCCGGGTGATTTTGACGGCTTAGATGCCCCTGAGTCGCGGTTTCTCAAGCCACAGGTTAATCGCATAGCCAACAGGTCTCGCACAAATTAACAAACAAAAAAAAGAAAAGTGCCCCCCACAGTATCCTGAATGGAATTACTCAACTAAATTATTGGATTCTTCATTTTTGACACATCTAAGGATTATCCCATCAAGGTTTCTCCAACCAAGACCATATTGGGTCAAACAATGAGACGAATAGGAACATTAAATTTATCCAAAAAAATCATCATGTCAACATTTAATTGCACATCATCATTCTTATGTGATGTTGATGGAGGATTAGGATTGGTATCCAATGGTAAAGGGTGTCTAGTCTACTTCCTTGTAGGTGGTTCAAAGTTATTCATTTCTGAAGCTTTAGGTGCTTTGTATCTTCTAGTATATTGCAATTATTTCTCTTTCTTGAGATTATTCTTAGACTCTTCATCTATGGTGTTCAACATTTCTAACCTAGCTATCCTAGCATGATCATGACTCTTTTTCTTAATTAGTTCCATTTTCTCACTAGTGATAGTATAAGTTTCCCAACGTATAATATAGATCGGATCCAAATATTCAACCAAATTCATGCATTCATAACTACTAGGATATTTATTTTTCTCATAATATTAGTTTTAGGGGAAATCTCATTCCCCGTGTGACTCATTGCAAGGAAAACACCAAGGGATTCCTTATTGATTAACCATATCAGAAGGGGAAAGTGTTATGAATCAAACTTCAAAATAGTCAATGAATACAATCCACTTAAAGGGGGAACCTCCTTTTACAATATATCCAATTCAAAAGAAAAGATAAGATTCTTATACAAATGATTCTCCTTTATTATAAATAGGAGATAAAGTGAGCATGATGTAACTTACCACTAAGACAAACTAATAATAACTAATAAACTCATAATAAATGAGTTTTAGGCACTTAACATATCCCCTCTCTTTCAAAAAAAAACTTTTCCTGCCAAGTTTTCCATTAAGGGTGTTTCTGCATGAACTACTCATTTTCCCATGTAGCTTCTTCTGGAGGCATATTTTTCCACTTGATTAGATTCTCCATAATAGTTATATTCTGCAGAGATGTAGAATGCCCATCTACAAATTTTTCTAACTCAAGAATCAACTTCCTTCTTTATCTAATTTTGGAAGCTCTGTCTAAACTCATATATTTTGTCTCAAAAAATTGTTTAGAAAATATACATGAAAAACATTATTAATGTGAGAAGAAGGAAAATATAACTCATACGCCACTTGTCCAATCTTACAAATAATCTTGTAGGGTCCATAAAATTTTGGAACTAATTTCTAATTCTTCTTTTATTTGAGAGTAGATTGTTTATAAGGTTGTAGTCTCAAAAATACCCAATCAGCATCCTCAAATTATATTTCACTTCAATGTTGATTTTCTTGTTGATTCATCCTATTTTGTGCCATTTTAAGGTTTTCCTTAAGAATTGTCAAATTTTCTTTAGTCTTTTCCATATGTAACTCTATTTCCTCCACTTTGGAATGGTCCTACGAAAAGTATGATATATTAGGATTTGGATATCCATAAAGGGATTTAAATGGGGACATCTTAATATCTGTCTAATAGGTGGAATTATACCACCATCCTTCTAGAGGAATCTAATTCACCCATTAAGATTTATTCTCTAAAGAACAACAATGTATATAACCCTACAAGCATTTGTTAAATAATTATGTTTTACCATATATTTGTGGATGATATGTTGAGCTCATATCTTGTGTTGTTCCACTCATCTTCTATAATTATTTCTAAAACTTTTCTGTGAATTTTGGATCTCTGACACTTACTATTACTTTAGAAATTTCATGAAGTCTATGAATTTCATTCATGGACACTTATACCACTTATCTTGTTGTATATGTACTTTGATTTCCACAAAACTATGCATATTTTGTGAGTCTATACACCACCACAAAAATGGCATCCTTACCTTCTAATTTTGGTAAACCTGTGATAAAATCCATTGATATCTCTTTGCATCTTTTATTAGGTATATGTAAAATATGAATAAACCCTAAAGTGTTTATTGTTTGTCCTTTATTTGTTTGGAAAACTTAACATTCTCTCATAAATTTTTGAATTTATTTTTCCATTCCTCCCCCCAAAAAATATGTTTTGATCCTTTGATATGTTTTAAGGAACTTTGGATGTCCTTCCATTAGAGAGTCGTGAGATTCCCTTAATATTTTTTTCCTCAAATTTTATTGAGGGAATAAAAGTGTTCTATCCTTGTACCTGAGAATATCTCTCTTCCACTCCCAATGTTCCATAGAATTCATCCCTTCATTTATACATTGTATATTGTATATTGTATTATTGTCATTTTCCCATTCATTGTGAGCTTCTTCTAACCACACTGGAATGTAATATGTAATGGAATATAAACTTGATTCTTCTTTTATGCAAGAAAGGACATCTACAAACACATTGTCCTTCCCCTTTTTGTAGATTATTTAAAAATCAAACCTTTGCACTTTTTTTTTCTTCTGATGACAATATTTTCTCCAAAAATTACTTTAGGCTATCATGCTCTGTCTTGACTTGAAAATTCCACCCAATAAGAAATTTTCACCATTTTTATTGCATGTAAAATTGGTATCATTTCTTTTTAATATGTAGATTTCACTAAGTATTTTCCCTTTAACTTTTTACTTTCAAAATCCAATGGTATATCTTCTTGCATCAATACTACTCCAATTCCTTATCTAAATGAATCACATTCAACTATTAATTTTTTACCAAAATAAAGTGTTTCCAATAATGGTGTAGAAAACATGGCATATTTTAAGAGTGAGAAATCCAACGTATCATCTTCATTCCATACAAATGAATTTTTCTTCAAAAGAAATGTGAGTGGACCTGCAATGCATGCATAATTATTAACAAGTTTTTGTAGTATCTTATAAGACCCAAAAATACTCTAAGACTCTTGATGTTCTTAGGAATAGGCCATTTTGTAATATCTTGGATATTTTTCGGGTCCACCTTAACTCCTTCCCTTGAAACAATATGAACAAAATACTCTACTTCTTATTTCCCAAAATAAGATTTGCATATTTTTACATACAATTGATTTTTCTCAAGAATTTCTAATACTATATCCACATGTTTAATGTGGTATTCCCATGATTTTCTATAGATAAGTATATCATCAAAGAAAACCAACACAAACTTTCTAATATGGGGTCGAAAAAAAAACTTCATAAGTCTTTGAAAAGTAGAAGGAGCATTTCTCAACCCAAAAGGAATTACCAAGAACTCATAGTGCCCATCATGAGCTATAAAAGTTGTTTTGGGAATGTATTATTTTCTTAATCTAAATTGGTGGAATCTTGATTTAATATCTAGCTTTGTAAAATAAGCCACTCCATGAACCTCATCAATATTTGGAATAGGGAATTTATCCTTTATGGTGATTTTGTTCATAACTTTATAATCATGACACTTTCTCCAAGAATTATGGTTTTTTCTCACCGTCACTACTAGAGATGAAAATAAACTCCTACTTGGTTGAATAATACCCACATATAGCATTTCTTGTACCATTTTCTCAATATCTCTTTTTTGTTGATGAGGATAAATATACGGAATTTTATTAGGAGGAGTACTTCTAGGTATTATTTCAATTTGATGTTCATAATCCCTAGATGGAGGTAGCCCTTTAGTAATTTCTTGGAATACCCTATCGTGTTTTTCCAAGGTGCATTTTAATTCCTCTAGAATACTTTCATCCTCTATCTTTAATTACATAGAATAAAGTGTAACCACAACTCTCCTACTACCCTCTTTAGGATATTTTTCATTCTATGAGATCTAATGATATGAAAAGGTGCATATTTTAACCCTTTGAGTTCATATTGAATTCCTTCCAATTCAAATCTCATGAATAATTCCTTATAATTTGTTGAAATTGTACCTAATGTTTTCATTCATTGAATCTCTAGAACAACATATACACCTCCAATGGGAGTGGAATACATTGAGATATATAAGTTATATTGTCCTATACTAAGTTTAATGTTATGGAATTTTCCTTCAAAATCAATACTACCTATGTTAGCAACCAAACCTTGAAATTTGTTCACTAGATACACAAAACAATTGAGGATCTATGCTAATATTTTATCAATGAAGTTATGGATTCTCCCTAAGTCAATAAGAACTATAACCCTTTGAATATTAATGTATCATGTAATATTAAGGGTTTGAGGTGATAACAAACCTACCAATACATGAAAATATATTTCACATCTCTCAATATTGTTCTTGTTCTTTTAAGTTTACAATTTATTCCTCATCCCTTTGTATAGAAGCTTCAATTTCCTCTTCATCATTATTCTCCAAGATGAAAAAAAAAATTCTTGGAATTTATTCCCCTTTTACCACCTTTGATGGATACCCCACCCTCTCACAGGGTCCGCTCGACCTCCCAGTCTAGGATTGTTCTAGTCGGGAGCTGAAATTATCTCACATGCTCCCTCCGAGCCCAAAATATTAATGCATAAGTCCTTAAAAACCTCTTCCTGGATGAAAATTTTCATTCTCGGGAGTCCCCGTGTTCTTACAAATCCTCCATGGAGACCGAGGGCCAAAACTATGTGCCAAAGATTCAAACCCTAAAAGTTTCAAGACTTCGGGACTTTTCTATCCTCTTATCTCTTAATACAAGCTTCACGAACTATCAAACATTAGGCGGCTAAATCAACGGTTCCAAATGAACACTGAGATCGATGACTCAGATTATATATTTGTTAAGAACCTGAATAGATCTACAAATATTGAATACACAATAGATCCACAAGGAAATATAGAAGAAACCACACTTTATTGTTAAGTACCTGAATAGATATTACCAAACCCTTGAGGTAGGGCAACACCATACAATGGATCTTATTATGGAAGGGATCCTCTCTTGTTCACTTGCCTCTTCGAGGGGGCATCCTCCTATTGAGCTACTGCTCCAAATACAATACTCTCTTCTTATCCCATTACATTGTTTGAACCCCTTTATATAGTACTACCATCACCTAAGAACATTCTAAAGGAGGAATCTTCTAGAAGTAGAACCTTCTAAGAAGTCCTCTTACATTTATTATATCTAATTACCCATTTATTATATCTAACTACCATAGTGGGCCTTATTTAATAATATAGTGGACCTAGTCCACCTTACATTGAATGGCCTCCACTATTATCACTATGGGACCTCTGGGACCCCCCCACTACCTCTCTAGCTACCTTACATTCCATCCCCCTTATGAAATCGGTGTCCTCAATGCTTGATGTACAACCATATAGCAGGGTCCCATGGATAAGTGTGGACCACAATGTTGAAGTAGACTAGAGAACCATGGTCCCATTGAGAAATGGAAGCCACCATGTTGAAGTAGTCCAACCGCCACTTTAAACTAGAGTACCATGTCCAATTGTTCATGTGAACCCCACATGGAAGATATCGGCACCCAATAACCAACTAAAAATGATCTCCAAAGACTGACACCTATCATGGGGATCCAAATAAGAAGATCCATCCACATACTAGAAAATGGTCATAGCAGAATCTGGAAGGAATAATATCATTGTAGAATATGCAGGATGGATGTTGGTAATAATCATTGGCTCCCTATTTGTCACATTGATACTCTCTACAGAAGGTGGATTAGAGTTATCAAATAAAATATGAAAGTGGTTGTCATCCCAGAAATAACAACTATCAATATACAAATCATTGCAATCGGCCTCCAAATCATACCAAGCATATATTTCTTTATTATATTCATCCCTGATGTCCACCATAAAAAATCTCTCCTACATGCTATCCAATGAATCTTGAATACTACGAAAACTATCATTGAGGTAGTTTGTGAGGCCATCCAATTTGACATCCAATGTGTCATACAATTGGGATTTGAATGCTTCGGTAATTTGTAGAATTTATTTGATGGTTTGAGAGTAAATATCCATCTGAGCACCCTATGAACTCTTCATTCCCACAGCCGTCATGAAGAAACCCAAAAATAGAACAATAAGTTACGGCAAAAAATCATGACTTTTCTGGAAAACCCCTGAAAAGCTGTTGAATTTAAAATGCTCATAACTTCACTTCCCGGACTCTGTTTCGGCTGATTTGTTTTTTTAAATTGGGTGAAATTGTGAGAGTAACTCATATATGTAATTTGTTTGGGAAAATTAGGCCTCCAGCTGCTACAAAAATAAAATAAAAATTGCGCCGACGTCCGCGGAAAAAACCTTGAAAATTGCAGATTTTAAAACTTCAATATCTTGACTTCCCAGACTCCGTTTCGGATGATTTTTTTTTTTTTTAACTTGGGCGTATTTATGAGAGGAACTCAGATATACAACCTTTTTATGAAACTTTTGCACATAAATATACCAAAAATTTCTGGAATGTTGCGGCCCACTTTTTTTCTTCTCCGAAAAAAAAATCTGCAAAAATAAAAAATATTTTCCCACAATGTCTGCCAAGGAAAGTGCTCTGATACCACTTGTTAAGAACCTAAATAGATCTAAAAATATAATCACCACAAATATTGAATAGACAATATATCCACAAATCAATATAGAAGAAACCACACTTTATTGTTAAGTACCTGAATAGATATTACCAAACCCTTGAGGTAGGGCAACACCATACAATGGATCCTATTATGGAAGGGATCCTCTCATGTTCACTTGACTCTTCGAGAGGGAATCCTCCTATTGAGATACCTCTCCAAATACAATACTCTCTTCATATCCCATTACATTGCTTGAACCCCTTTATATATGACTACCATCACCTAAGAACATTCTAGAGAAGGAATCTTCTAGAAGTAGAACCTTCTAAGAAGTCATATTACATTTATTATATCTAATTACCCATTTATTATATCTAACTACCATAGTGGGCCTTATTTAATAATATAGTGGACCTAGTCCACCTTACATTGAATGGACTCCACTATTATCACTATGGTCCCTCTGCGCCCCCCCCCCCCCCCCCCCCCTCCCCCCACTACCTCTCTAGCTACCTTACAATCTTTCGGGCTTCTATGATTTTTATCACACCAACACACACACAATACCCTTGAATTGTCGATCATCGAAAAGGGATAGATCTGACGGGTCATATTCTTCCACCAAATTGATGGATCTTATCCTTTTTTCACTCCAAGATTCAACGATTTTTTCACTCCGAGCTTCAACGATTTTTTCACAACGTCCTTTTTCCACAATTATCCTGAATCGCTAAAAAGTTCTTTTGTCGAGTCTTAGATCGACAGTCCAGAAGATTTGACCGATGGATGGTCTAGATCAACTTCCTTCGACTTCGATGAATTTCGTTTTCCATCCACATGACACAATTTCTTGGATCTCCCGACACCGAAAAATCGAGCAAGAGGACTTGATATCCTCCCTCCATGTGTCCTCTTCTATATCGACAGCTAGGATTCCTTCATGAATTCAGTGAATTCTCACTGTCTACAAAACGACGTGAAATCGTCGAAGTGAAAAGTCCCCAAACTCTAGATCTTGTGCCATGCATTCTCTCTAAATGGATGGTTAGGATTAACTCCGGCCTACAGGCCTTTTGGAGTCCTTAACAACACTGCTCTAAGTTCCTTCTAGAATGCCAGATATATGGACCTTTGGATCTGTTTCCACCTATCCTACTTTTGATCTATGGACCACAATGCTTCGAGACTCCGACTTTGGTGGATTTTTAAATACTATGCCCTAAATCTCCTAGAGTATATGTCCTCCAAAGTGTTAGATCTTTTGACACGTTCCCTTCATAATGGACGGTTGTGATGACCTCCAGGACTCCACCACTTTGGGATTCTAGGAACTTTTATACACTCCCTCTCCAGTTCCTCTTGAGTGATCCTTCTCCAGAGTATGAGATCCCCCACCACATGTCCCTCGCAACAGACGGCTGAGATATTCTCCATTGTTCCGAGCTTCGGTGATCCTACCTTCTCCAACATTGTATTCTCCCATAGTTATTACCTTTCATACTTTCGGATATGTTGCCATGTGGCTCTCTCGATCAACGATTAAGATTTACTCTGTCTCTCATCTCTTCGATATTTATCAAATATACTCTACATAATTCTTACAGAGTATTATACCTGTGGATTTCCACATCTGTTGCCATGTGTCTTCAAACATTAATGACTAGGATTCACTCTGCCCTCTGGGACTTCAAGGGGTCCCAACTTATCCACGTGTCGAATCCTTTGAATACGTGAATTATAAAGGACTTCATCGATTAAACCTCGCAGAACTCCTCCAGATATAACGGTTGTCCACTCTCTGGCCACCTCCTGAATGGATCTCAATTCATGACTTTGATCGAACACATGAAATTTTAACAACTGCAGGGTTAAACCTCGAGCTACTCACCTAGATATGACGACTCGTGATCCTCACGCCTAGATATAACTAATGATATTTTCCCTTCTCTATGTGTTCTCCTTCTCCTATATGGACTCAATCTAACAGTCTAGATCGCTCCTAGCAATTTATCTAATGACTGTTGTAGTTTCTCCTCACTACTACTGCTTCGCTTCCTTCTGATGAAGGATTTTTCAAAAAATTTCAAATGTTTGACCTTTGAATCTTTCTCTGCGAGATGATCTCTTTGTCTACACTTGCACTACAACTCTTGAGCTCCTAACTTCTTCAAGGGTTTTTAAAGGACCTTTTCCTTCAAACTTCCCTTTGCAAATCTTCGTGACTTGGCTTCTGCCTGTGCTACTTGAACACTATTCCTTCTGAGATTTTTTCAACTTCAATGGAATTAGGTCTCGACACACACTTGTGTTGCTTCTCCAAAACAGGAACCTTGGAAGGTGCTCGCCTTCTGCACTCCTTCCATAATCCTTGTGCACAATGGTACTATCCCTCCTGAGCTTTGGCTTGCTCAAATCTCTAAGGGTCTTGGCCCTTTTTTCCTTGAAATGAATTATTCTGCCCTCCTGGCACTCTGTTCTCATCCTCTTGAGCTTATGGACTTTGAAATGGTCCTCAGTGCATCCCTGTTACTGGCTTCTATTTGAGTCTTGGACACAAGAGACTCCAACCACGCAGTCCTTTCACTCGTCTCCCCTGAGACTTTTTCAACACATATATAAGTTTTGGACCAATGCACTCCTTGCACGGGTTTTTTCTTGAGTCATGAACTCTTCAGGATCAATGGTTCCCTCCTTGCACTCTTTACAGGACTTTCCTTTAGTGTTCAGTAACTCTGGTCCTCCTTCTCCTCCAACTAGCTATCAGAGTGTTCAATACCTCTAATGTTTCTTCTGAGATTTAGAATGATTCTGATGTTTCCACCTAGCACGCTCTTTCTCACAACTCACAACAGATTTCAAGTGCACTCCTTGCACTGGCATCATAGAGTTTTTGACACTCTGGTGTGCACTCCTTGCACAAGCCTAAGATCCCAGAACTACTCATAAATCTACAGATAGAGAAGTCTATCTACACCTACAAATGTAACCTACTTCCATGCATCTACAAAATACATAAATAAATACAGAAAGATAGTCAAAAAATAACCATTCATCACACTTAAGAACACAAACACCTCATATGCAGGAAAAATGAATTTTTCATTATATCTAAATGTACATGTACAAATATTTACAAAGGCTGGACTACCATGGATTCTTCAACACTTCCTCTTCTCTCTTGAGCTCTCTCTACCCGCTCATCTATCTCTCTTCATCATAATGAATTTTGAAAACAAGGATATTTTACAAAAGAGGGGCTCCTCGATCCTTCCATCCATGCACCTACTCACATTGAATGTCATTTAATTATATTCAATGGGAATCTAGTTGGAATCATATATAGATACCTCTTATTGTCATCCATTAAAAGAGACCCTATCAATTACAATAACTCAGCCTATACAAAGACATAGGCTCGGTTTTCCTTAAACATCACAGACTTAAATTACATTTAATTGCATTAAAAAAATTTAATTAGGTTCAAAATGGCAGGGTTGACACCTCTCTTTCCTTGGAACCTATTCCTCCTTGTGTACTAATACCCTTATTTGTCGGCATTGATTAGGTGGAGCGATGCTCCTACATTATACTCCTGTGCTAGAAAAATCATGAGCTCCTACTCATGGCTCCCATCCTGTTGTTGTTGAGATCCTCTAGGATCCCAAATCTGAATTTGGAGTTGTCCATATGCTCCTCTATCTTGCTCCTTTTATTGTTGTTGCAGGTTCTTCGTTTATCAACTTCCTTATGTTGTTGGCTACCTCCTTTGTTGTTGCCAACATCAACCTCGGTATCTCCTTTATTTCTCTGTCCAGTTGGTCTACTGGATAGCTCATATCTTGCAGTCTACTCTGCTACTGCATCTCTTCATCAATCTCCAACTTGACCTATTGGATAAGATGACTCTGCACTATTACCCTTTCCTCCAAGGATTCCATTCCTTCAAACAAATTAATGGGCAAATCAATATGATATCCCATGCTACTTCTATCTCTTTTAGCACTATTTTGACACTCTACTGCACACTCCATTTTTACAATAGTACTTTTGAGTTGCTTCTCATTCATCTCCTCTGACATTTTAACTTCTGCCAATTCCTATGCCTCCTCTTGCATTGGTGCCACTCCATATTCATCTAGCTTCTCCTCAGACTTGAATTCTTCTTCACTCTTTAGAACTGCATCCCTATGGAATCTTCTTCTATGTCTATATTTCTCAACCAATCCTCCAACATCTTCAACTCTTTCTCCCACTGAGTGAGAATATGTTCTGTATGTTCCCCTTCTTCTTCCACCTCCTTGGAATATTTCAATGTTTGCTCCTATTCCTCCTTGATAGACTCTGTTGGCTTTCTATTCTCTCTTGCACCTTTAGTATGTGCACTGGCCTCTACTGGGCTTCTTGGAAGGAATATAATGATTCCTCCAATGATTAGAATGTACCTCTGATCCTCCTCCTTTTTCATCTCTTCTTACTGATCTGAAATCCTCTCCTATGATTTCATGAGACTCTCAGATGGTCTCATATCATTCTCCTTTCCCACTTGGAAATTGGAGTTTTCACTCTTGCCCTTGTGGCAATGTATGAGATCTTTGATCGATTCCATCTCATTCCCCTCCTGGAAATATGAAAGTTCATTTATTCCCTCCTAGCAGTCTATGAGATCTCTTCCTGATATATCTCTTTATTTTCCTCCTGTAAATATGAACCTTCATCTCTTCCCTCCTCATAGTTTATGAGATCTTCAACTGATCTCTCTTCCTCATCACTCAGGTTCCTTCAAACCTATGGTTCACAAATGCAAACCATCTCCTCCTCTATGGAACTGAGGGTTTTAGCATGCCTCAGCCACCTCCTCAAATTCTTCTTCTACCTTATGGAAATCAGTTGTTGGATAGGCCACTTCACTTTTCTCTTCAAGGGCCATTCATACTTCTTGCTTCCTTGTGCTTCCTGTTGCATCTTCAATATTTACCTATTGATATATCCTCTCATATCCTTGATCTATTTCTCCTTATACTCCTTTCTCACCTGCTGGCGACATCCTTGACATCTCTTCTTATGGAATTCAGTAGCCACCTTTCACCTCTTCGTACAAGAATGCAATTGGTTCTTCTCCTTCATCCCACCTGGTTGTCTCTTGTATGTTGCACACCTTGCAACAATTTTCAAAGATTATCAATACTTTTTATTATCCTCTCTTTCCTGTTGTATACAGACAAAAACAGTCTTTGATACCACTTGATGTAGACCCCACCCTCTCACAGGGTTCGCTCGACCTCCTGGTCTAGGATTTTTCTAGTCGGGAGATGAAATTATCACACAGGCTCCCTCCGAGCCAAAAATCGTAATGCACAGGTCCTTAAAAACCTCTTCCTGGATGGAAATTTTTATTCTCTAGAGTCCCAAAGTGCTTACAAATCCTCCTCAAAGGCCGAGGGAAAAAATCATGGACCAAATCTTTAAACCTCAAAATTTTCGGGACTTCGGGACTTTTCTATCCTCTTATCTCTTAATACAAACTTTGTGAACTATCAAACACTAGGCGGCTAAATCAACGGTTCACAATGAATATTGAGATCGACAACTCAGATTATATCTTTAGGGCTTCGATGATTTTCGATCGTACAAACACACACATAATACCCATGAATTTTCGATCACTGAAAAGGGATAGATCTGACAGCTCGGATTCTTCCACCAGATTGAGGACTCTCGGCCTTTTTCGCACTCCGTACTTCGACGATTTCTTCACAATATCCTTTTTCCACAATTCTCCGGGATCGCCAAAACTTTCTTTCGCTGAGTCTCAGATCGATGGTCCACAAGCTTTGACCGATGGATGGTTCAAATCAACTTCCTTCGACTTCGACAATTTTCGTTGGCCATCCAAACAACACAACTGCTTGGATCTCCCAACGTCGAAATGTCGAGTAAGCAAACTTGATATCCACCCTCCACGTGTCCTCTCCTAGATCGACAGATAGGATTCCTTCAGGACTTCGGTGACTTCTCCATGTCTACACAACGATGTGAAATCATCGAAGTGTAGAGTCCCCGAACTCTAGATCTTGCGCCATGCATCCTCTCCAAATGGATGGTTAGGATTAACTCCAGCCTTCGGGCCTTCAGGAGTCCTTAACAACACTACTCTAAGTTTGTTCTGGAATGTCGGATCTCTGGATCTCTAGATATGTTGTTTCATGTCCTTATTTTGATCTATGAACCACAATTCTTCTGGCCTTCATCTTTGAAATATTTCAAAATACTATGACCCAAATCTCTGGGAGTATCTATCCTCCATAGTGCTAGATTTTCTGACACATGCCCTTCACAATGGACGTTTGTGATGACCTCTAGGATTCCCCCACTTCGGGATTCCGGTCACTTTCATATGCTCCCTCTCTATTTCCTCTAGAGTGACCCTTCTACGGAGTACAAGATCCCCCACCACCTATCCCTCACAACAGGCATATAATATCTTCTCTATTGTTCAGAGCTTCGGCAATCCTACCTGCTCCAACACTGTATGCGCTCGAATTCCTTACCTTATAGACTTCCATATCTACTGCCACATGGCTCTCTTGATCAACAGTCAATATTTACTTCGCCTCCCATCTCTTTGGGAGTTCTCAACTCCAGTCTACATAATTTTTCTGGAGTGTTATACCTCCATATTTTTGGATCTTCTTCCACGTGTCTTCAAAGATCAATGGCCAGGATTCACTACGGATTTCGGGACTTAGTTGGGTCCCAACATCTCCATGCATTGAATCCTACAAATACGCAAAGTCCAAAGGACTTCACCGATTAAACCTCTCACAATGCCTCCATATATAATGACTTCCCACTCTCCATACAACTCACGAATGGATCTCATCCGTTGACTTCTCCTCTTCAATAACTCTTCCTTGATTTGGATTCACAAATTTGGCTAAACACACAAAATTTTAACAACTTTAGGTTTAAACCTCGAGCTACACACCCGGATCTGACAACTCATTATCCTCATGCGTAGGTCCAACAGACGAGATTTTTTTTTCTTTTTGCATACTCCTTCTCCCATTTGAACTCAATCTAACAGTCTAGATCGCTCCTAGCAGTTGATCTAACGATTGTTGTAGTTTCTCCTCACTACTATTGGTGTGCTTCCTTTTTATGAAGGATTCTTCAAACTTTTTCAAATGTTTGACCTTTGAATCTTTCTCTGCAAGCTGACCACTCAACCTACACCTGTGATACACCTCCTGAGATCCTAACTCCTTCAAGGGTTTTTAAATTACCTTGGCCTTTTAACTTCCCTCTACAAATCCAAATGACTTGGCTTCTGTCTGCACTATTTGAGCACTATTCCTTCTAAGTTTTTTTTTAATTCAAGAGACTTATATCCCAGTGCAAACTTGTGTTGCTTCTCCAAAACAGGAACCTTGGAAGGTTCTCGCCTTCTGCACTCCGTGCAGAATCCTTGTGAAAAATGGCACTATCCCTCTTGATATTTGGCTTGCTCAAATATCTAAGAGTCTTGTCCCTTTGTTCCTTCAAAGGAAGTATGTTGTCCTCCTCACACTCTTTTCTCGTCCTCCTGAGCTTATGGACTCTCAAGTCCTCAGTGCATTCCTGGCACTGTATTCTCTTTGAGGCTTGGACGCAAAAGTCTTTAACCATGCACTCCTTGCGCTCGTCTCCCCTGAGATTTTCTCAACACCTATCTAAGTGTTGGCCCAGTGCACTCCTTTCATGGGCCTTCTCATGAGTCCTAAACTCTTCAGGATCACTGGTGCCCTCCTTGCACTCTTTATAGGACTTTCCTCCACAGTGTTCAATAAATCTAGTCCTCCTTCTCCTCCAAATAGCTATCAAATTGTTTAGTAACTCTGATGTTTCTTCTGAGCTTTAGAATGGTTCTGATGTTCCCACTTGGAACTCTCTTTCTCATAAATCACAACAGAGTTCAAGTGCACTCCTTGCACTGACTTCACATATTTTTTGACACTCTGGTGTGCACTCCTTTCACAAGCCTAATATCCCAAAACTACTCAGAAATCTGCAAATAGTGAATTCTCTCTACACCTACAAATGTAACCTACTTGCATACATCTACAAAATACATAAATACATTCAGAAAATAACCATTCATCACACATAAGAACACAAACACATCATATGCAGGAAAAAACTACTTTTGCATTATATTTGAATGTATTTGTACAAATATTTACAAAGGTTGGACTGCTACAGAGTCTTCATCACTTCCTCTCCTCTCTTGAGCTCTCTCTACCTGCTCATCTATCTCTCTTTGTCATCATGAATTTTGAAAAAAATGATCTTTTACAAAAGAGGGGCTCCTCGATCCTTCCCTCCATCCGCCTACTCGCATTGAATGGCATTGAATTACATTCAATGGGCATCTAGTCTAAATCATATCTAGATCCCTCCTATTGTCATCCATTAAAGGAGACCCTATCTATTACAATAACTCGACATGTACAAAGACATAGGCTTGGTTTTCCTTAAACCTCATAGACTTAAATTACATATAATTGCATTAAAATATTTAAATTGGGTTCAAAATGAGAAGGTTGGTGCCTTTCATTCCTTGGAACCCATTCCTCCTTGTGAGGTGATGTGTTTCTTTGCTAGCACTGATGAGGTGGAGCGATGATCCTGCATCAACTTTTTATTACAACCAAACCATAGTTCTTGTGTTATTCTTTCTTCTATTCCCTTCGGTGATATTAGAGTAGGTTGAAGTAGGGTTTCCCTATGATCCCCAAATCTATCTTTACTTCCTATATATGTTCCAATGGTAGACTTTTGTGTAGCTATAATTGAATATGAAAAGAAAATTATGTAACCTCGATAATATTTTTAGGATTTTTTAAGAAAATATTATGTTTAATCTCTTCTTGTAATCCACCCATGTCTTGGAATACTAAGAGGGGGGGTGAATAAATATGATCACTTTATACCTCTTTTAACCACAATGTATAATGTTTAATTTTATCAGTAGTATATCATCAATGTGTCATTAATATATCATATTAAGAATATAAACATAAGAAACATCATTTCAAGTACAAAATACACCAGAAGTTACATGAAAATCCAAATGGGAGAAAACCACAAAATGCTTTCTTATATGTCAAAGAATACCTTCATTAGAAGAACCAACTTCCCAATTCTACAGCAGCAACTGGAAGGAGACACTAAAACCCTGATTTCCAGGCTCCAACCTGAAGGAAACTACAAATCCCTGAATTCTTTAGCTCCAACTAGAAGGAGTCTACAACCCCTTGATTCTTAGGCTCCAACCTAAAGGAAGCTCTAACACCTTGATTTATTCTGCACCAACCAGAAGGAGGCCACAACCCCCTTTCCTTACCCCATATTTCTTCCCTAAAATATAAGTGTATACCAACTGTCACTACCACAATATCTGCCACTGCCACTGCCACTATCACATCAACTTGTAACATGTCTACCTGTCACTATATCCAACCTGTCATTGTCAAACTGTCACTATATCAAATATGTCACTGTATTCATCCTATCACTTTCAACCTATCACTCACCAACCTGTCCAACATGTCACCATCACCAATACTCAACCAGATCCTCTCACATGGATCATATACCAAGTAAACCTCTCAACTACATGTCCAACATCACCAATCACATGCCTCCACCAAGCATGTACCAAGATCACCAACATACCATCAAAAGATATGTCTCTCAACCATATACCAAATAATGTACCAAATCATCAACATGTACCATACCAATCATCCACTGTGTACCACAACCTGTACCACAACAAGTGCATCAACCATGCACCAACACCTATACCAAACCATGCATCAACCATGCACCACAACTATGCCAAATCATGAATGAACCACACACTAACACCTGAACCAAACCATGCATAAATCATGCACCATAACCTATACCATATGCCTCAACCATCAACCATGTACATAAATCATAATACCAAATACCAATATTGTACCATACCATGTATCAACCGAGTACATCAACAATGTTCATCAACAATTGTACCATACCCTGTACCAACAATATATATACCATATAACTCAATCATTCCATACACCATATACCATAGGATATACCAAGAAAGTGTTATAAATGGTGTACCTCAACCAAGTACCAACATCACCAAGATATGTATCTCATACATGTGTTGTCATATACCAAGTGTAATCTTGAACAATGTATCAATATCAATGACAACCATACACCATCTGTCAATGCTTCAAGAGTGTACCAGGAATAATCCTCAAGAATATAGCATCATCACCATGTAACAAAACCAAATACTAAGATACAATTACAACCAATATGCGCTACTAATCAATGTATCGTACCAATATCACCAATATGTACAATGCATCAACAAGACATGCCTCTCAAGCATGCACCATACCATCACCAAGAATAATATATAATCACATAAGCATATATGTGACATGTATCTGACTTGTTGTACTATTACATTAAATTATAACTCTTTAACATCCTTCAGCAACCTCGTACCAACATTTCCCCCAAATTTTCCTTAGCCTCACCGAACTAAGACTCCCTCTCACATAGGGCCTTACGTGACGTCACTTAGGAAACCTGCAAGGGTGCCTCGTGTGACACCCTCAAGATTACCCATGAGGGCATGCCAAATTAAGGTTATAGAAAAACCCTAGCACTCTGCAGCTCGCAAACTTTCTCTCTTTCCTCGTACTTTCTCCACTACCTTAGACTTGTTGTCAGATTCGCCAATAGAACAAAATACTAGACCATAACATTCCCAAGATATATATTCAATGTAAGTGTATGTGTGTCATTATGAGAGACTCCTTGAGGTGCTTATATACTTTTTCATAGTAACATTTGGTGTAGGACTATTTTGGGAAGAAGGATCTATTTTGGGATAAAACCTAATTTTGAAGAAAAGGTCTATTTTTGGAGCGCGCGCATTAGGAGGAAGAAAAGTAGCATGCAGAAAAAGAAGGAAAAGAAGCATGTAGGAGGAAAAGCAATGTGGTGCACATGAAAATAGGCCTAACCATGTTAGGTTTAGGGTTTTTGACAAATATTGTAATGACTATTTGTCAGAAACCCTAACCCTAGGCTAGCCAGTAGGGTAGTATAAATAAAGAGCTAGGAGGTCTAGGTTAGGGTTGGTTGTTGGTGGTTGGTTGTTGGTTGTTGGTTGTTGGTGGTTGGTGGTTGGTTGTTGGTTGTTGGATTTTGTTGGTTGGTTCATAAGCTATTGATTGTAGTGATATTTTTTATGGTGATGGTAGTGGAGTGGAATAAGCTAATTTCTTAGGGTTAGGTTACAAGTTGAGGAGCATGGTGTGATCTATTCAGCCTCCCAGAGTGTACTTAACCTCATTTTTATTGTAATCCTAAAGATGTAATGCACGCAACGCATATTTTATAGCAGAATAAATAAAAGATAAGAGAAGCCAAATATTTGTGGACGTAGCTCCAGGAGGGGGTGAAGTATGGTAAACTATTATGTTCTATTTGATTGTTAATGAATTCTTTTACTATTATGTTAATCATTAGCTCAAGAATGAATGGTTAAAACTAGTTATAATATCATGCATGCATAGGTTCAAAGATGAATGAATCATTGAAGTAGATGAATGATTAATGATGATTATGTATGGGGAAAAGAATCTAAACACAATCCCCACTCATTCCTAGAATGCAAACACTTGAGTATTTCAGTCCCCCATAAAGCTATCTCGGGTGAGACTGCATTATGCACTTTTTGCGCAATGTTTCCTTCTAGTTTACTAGAGGGCGGATAGTTTTGAGGTTTTTTTTGGAAACATATTTGAGATCAGAACCTTGGTCATCCTAAGTAACCATAAAATGGTTTTTTTTCTGGATGGAACAACACAGGATTGAGTGGAAGGGATCTGTGGATGAAAATATAGAAGGGAATTTTCAGGACATGGAATCCAACGAAGGTGGAGATTGAAATATGGAAGAGTACAAAGGAACTCGAGTTTGCGCAGAAGGACAATAGAAACACTAAGTTAACACCGTGCAAGTATCTCAACAAATACGTGTTTAGCGATTTGCATGAGGAATTTTTATGTGATTTCCTACATTTGTTGCAGGAGTGGTTATTGAGGTTGAATAAAAACCACCCTATGAATCGGATCAGACAACTAGAGTGGAATGTTGTGGAGATCACATAGTTACAACAAGTTAATAACAAATTCACACATGTAGTAGATTTATGGTTAGACAATATTGTTTCATGGTTTATCATTGAAATTGTAGTAGATATTGTGAAGTCCTACACTACTATAGAGAAGGATTTTCTGAAGGGACCCAGAGGTAGGTACATCAGATCATTGTATACTTCAATCAAATTTTATCGTATGAAAAAGGTGTGATGACCATGGAATCAAACGGCTAAAATTCCCTGTCGAATATGGATAAAGGGAAGAAGAAGGAGGCTATGGACCCAATCATGATGGAAGAGGAATAGATAAAGAAAATAATGCCAAAATATGGAAAGACACGTAGTGAAAGACCTTACCAATATAATATGAATAATAATAAGAGTGTCATAGCCGACAGAGAGGGATTGGTGAGTGATGAAGAAGAGGTATGGGATCTTTGGGTTATGGAACAGATTGAGGAAATCCTACACACAACATACAAAAGGAAAAAAAGAGGTTTGGGGTTAGGAATAGAAGTTGAAACTCTAGTTCAGATCACTGTTAGTGTGGAACCTACAACCCCATGTGCGACTAATACACCTGAAATAACACCATAATTTAGACAACCAAATTTTAGTGGAATGATCTAGATGGATCTTAGTGGCCATCCACCTCTTCCATTGAATCACCATTTTGAGCCTGTGGTTTTGATAAACCATGATATTCACCCTTTTGATGGGGAATGGAATGTAATGTAATCTATTTCATTTGTTAATTGCATACATCATTTAATGATTTCCTAGTGTTTTTATGTACATTCCTACAACATAGTGTTAATGCAATGAATCCTGTTACAACTCCACAGTTAAGGGCGCTCAGGCTAGAGTAGTAATGGATGGGTGACCACCTAGGAAGTCCTAGTGTTTTACATGTCTATGACATTTTATAAACTTATTCCAATTTAGCCCACATGCATCATGGGAATTGTTCTCCTCTCACTCTCTCATATATAATTGAGGTGAAGGTGGCCCTTCAAGAAGGAAATGGAGTGTGATGTAAATATTTAGCGAATGAAGTGTAGCCAACATCTCTTTCTTTTTAGATAAGCTACCCCATTCTTCCAGTTTTTGTTCTACAATGATATTGTCTCTTATAGAATTTGAGTTTCACTATATTTTTGTGTTTCTTGTGATATCTCTATGTATTTCCTTTTTTGTATCTCTGCTATATTTATGTCTTCATGTCATTCTCAAAATAATCTGGATCATGGAAGAGGAAAAATAGGAAAGGGGTCCAATCAAGGAAAATCAACTGGGGGAGCAAGTTTAGGAAGTAACATTCAATTATCTACATCAGGAAGAGGCAGTAGTTCAACACAGTTCAAAATGGAGGGACAATACCCTATGATCATATTACTAGAATTTATGGGAGAGGCATCAGAGGACCCTGGAAAGAATTTATTCGTTTGTGAGAATATCTGGGAAGAACTGCAGATCACAGATGAGGATACAAAGCTCACGCAGTTAGCTATCACATTAAGATACCATGTGTTGGATTGGTACATGATCATGGATGTAAACAGTCTAGAAGGAGTACCAAATACTATCGCAGAAGTGAAAAAACTATCGGTAAATGAGTTTCAAAAGTCAAGCTCATAAGACAAGTACATGAATGAAATGATTGAAATCATGAAGAAACCACATGAGTTTATTTGGGAGATTTATCAGAGGTTCAAACTTTTGAAAGGTAAGTTCAAATATTCAATTACTGACATGCAACATAGGAACTTATTTGTGAACTCATTGTTACCACACTTGAAGTATCCTTTAAGACAACAGAAAATCCAAAATCAGGGAGAGGGTCTACAAGCAGCCCTGCAACTAGAAGAAAACCAATATCAGTAGACATATCCAAAAATAAAGGAGTTGAAGGAGGATATGAAGAATATGACCTTGCAACTGAACCAGGATAAGGGAAAAGAGAAAAGAGAATTTGTTTGGTTTACTATATGCAAGACAGAAGGACATCATAAGAACGAATGTCCAACTTTTGCACAGTACTTGGTAGCGGGGGTTCCAAAACCCTTGCCAATAGGAGGACCATGGTTCGATATTTGTAAGATGCATGGGCATGATACATATCATTGTCCAATGATGTAGAAGTATAAGATAGTACCAAAACTTTTGTATTGCAATTTTTGCAAATTGGTGGGTCATGATGATAAGGACTGTAGAACGTTGGAACTAATTAGAGAAAGAACTTCAAAAAATTACGGGGTGAAAGCAGAAATGATGACATAGAAAGATGCACCTCAGTTCAAACAAGTTCCACCACCATTCAACCCAGTGCAGCCACAATACATTAAAGCGCAGCTGCAGTAAAACAATGCACAACCATAGTATAACCCCACACAGTATAACCAGGTACCCCAATACAATGCACAACGAGGAGAACGAGGTGGATACATAGGTGGAGGAAGAGGAAGAGGAGGATTTGGTCAAGGAAGAGGGCCAATATTATTCCATAAATACCAACAACTAGGACACTATGCAAGGGATTTTCCACTTCCACTTGTGACATGTACGTATTGTCGCGCAGCAGACCACGAAACAGAAGACTTCCTAACACTCTTGGGAAAGATTTAGGAAAAATGGAACTAGAACAACCAGAATGTCCAGTGGATTTTTGAAGAGTCCAGGGATGATGGGAAAAGCATCAATATATTTACTTGAGGAGGATCCAAGAGAGGAGCTGACACAACAAAACAAGATCCATATCAACACCAATGGGTAAAGAAGAATATTGATTCAGATAAGTAGTTTGGCTCACATAAAGAAAAGGAAACATTTAAGGAGGCCAGACATTATATTATCAAGAAGAACATTGTGTCTACATCATTTGTGTAGAAAACTCAGGACCCACTAATCTACGAGATTCCATATTCAATGGATCACACCAGTAAACAACAACCTTTAGAGAAAGTAAGTACCATAAAGACTTTTCTGCAATCCTATGTTAAGTTATTAAATGATCCATCTTCTGTGAATGTATTAAAAAATATTCTAGAAAGATGTAACACATATGTAGAAGGAAAGTTAGAGGAGAAAATAGTCAATCATCTCCATACAAGAAGAAGTACAAGCAGGGAACTCAGGCTAAATGCCAACATTGGGGACTTCAAAATGGGAGATATCATACTGGATTTAGGCTCTGAAGTAAATGTATTTCCCAAGAAGACATGGAAATTTATGGGGTAACCCACATTAGGATATCCACCTATCTAGTTGAAACTAGAAAATCAACACAGAGTGTTACCAATTGGAAGGCTTAAAGGTGTCACGGTAGATCTAGATGGAGTGCGCATCGTGGAATATTTTGAAGTAATAGAGATAGTAGATGGCACAACACCTTACCCAAAATTACTTGTATTGGATTAGGAATTTGATAAATAGGCTATGATCAACCTGAAGACAAGGAAAATGACTTTTGAATCATGCAAATATAGATTTATTGCACCATTGGATCCTTCAAAAGGAGAAAGGTTTGTAGAGGTGAATTGCTTGGATTTGAAAGAAATAAACCAGTTATAAAGAACCACTGCACGAGAAGAAGATTATGTTAACCCAACTGCAAATGGGATACTTAGCTGGAGAAGCATTACATCATGTGCTTTGGACTCAGACACACGTTTGGAGAATTGGCAACAGAGACTACTTGAAGTCTCCACAAGGAGGTGCGTAAGAATAGACTGTGTAGTAAGATGGGTTGGTACAGAGATAAGGGAAACTCCCAGTTTTCATGGGTTGAAGGACTTAGAGGAATTATTGACAAAATATGAGAAGGAAGTGTTGGAAAATCAGAGGTTTTTATCCTTGGATATTTCACTCAAGGAAACACCTTCCATATGGTGGGGTGCGCACAAAGAAACAATTCAGGACTAGTATCAGTGTAAGTGATTACTGCGCATTAGATTTGGTGAAGAATAGGGGAGAAATACAGTGCAGAAGTATGATGGGAGAGGAACACCAGTTGAACACTTAGATAAATGCAGAACACAATGGAGGATGACACCACCAGAGGAATGGCCTCATCACTTCATTCATACATTGGAAGGGATCCCAGGGAACTAGTACATAGACCAGAAGATGTGCATATGCACTACAGAATGGAGAGGATTGAAAAATAATTTTGTAGTAAACTTCTCATTCGAGCATGAGAACCCCAACATTGATTTATCTTTGAAGTTGATAAGGGGAGTGATAATTTTTTATGAACCAGAGGTAAAAATTATAACAAAATATCAACAATAGAATAAATAGACAGTCAAAGAGTTACTCACATGCTATCATGTCAAAGAGGAAGCACCAAATGAAGATGATCCACGCAAGATTCAGATCACCAATATTGAAGGAGATAGAGAGGTGGAAGGTCCATGTCTGGAGTCAGAGGAATTTGCTACACAAATCAAAGTCAAGAAACTAAACATTGGCATGAACGATAATCCTAAAATGGAAAGCATTGGAGACTACTGGGATGAGAAGACACTAGAAATGATCACAAAGTTATTGCATGAATACAGTGACCTATTTACAACAACCTTTGTAGAGATGAAAGGCATAGTAGGTGAACTAGGTGAGATGAAGATACCCCTCGAACCAGAGGCTAGACCTGTCAGATAGATACCTTACGAACTGAATCTAGTATATAAGCAGAAAGTGAAAGCAAAAATTGACCAAATGTTGGAAGTTGGCAACCAGTAGAGGAATTTGAATGGATCAGGCCAATGGTAGTCTAGGAAAATAAGCAAGGGGGGATAAGGATTTGTGTAGATTTTAGAAAACTAGATGATTCTTTCTTACATGATCCTTTCCCTACCTCTTTTACAGACGAGGTCTTGGAGAATGTAGGAGGCTAGGAAGCATATTCATTCATAGATGGATTCTCAGGTTACCATCAGATCAAAATAGCTCCAGAGGACAGTTATAAGACTAATTTTTCTATAGAATGAGGATCCTACAAATATACAGTCATTCCCTTTGGATTGAAGAATGTACCAGCTATATTTTCAAGGGTAGTGATAGTTGCTTTTAAGGAATTCATACATAAGTTTCTAGAAGTATATCTCGATGACTGAATTGTGTATAGTCTTTTGAAAGATCATGTAGAAGTTTTAAGACTAATGTTGGAAAGATGTAGGCAATCTCAAATATCATTAAACATAAAGAAATGAATTTTTGGTACACCTTTTGGGATATTGTTGGGACATATATTGTGAAAATAGGGCTCACTGGTTGATCCTTCTAAGATTGCAGTTATTTTGAACTTACCACCACCAAAGTTAGTGCACCAATTAAGAGCCACACTGGGACATACAGGCTACTATAGGAATTTTATAAAGGAGTATGCGCAAATTACTGCACCTATGGAAAAATTGTTAAAGAAGGACACCAAATTTCAATGGAATGAGGATTGTCAGTAAGGATTGGATACTATAAAGGAAAAAATGTCGACAACTCACCTATATTAGTGTTTTCAAATTGGGAAAAGACATTTCATGTGCATGTAGATGCATTAGCAATAGCACTTGGAGAAATTATGGCACAACCAAGAGTAGGGGACTTAGACCATCCTATAGCCTTCGCAAGTAGGAAGTTGTCAAAATTTGGGCAGAATTACAACACCATAGAAAGAGAAGGCCTAGACATGGTATATGCACTTCCGAAATTCAAGCATTATTTATTGGGTAAGAATTTTAAAATGTTCACATATCATTCTTCCCTCCAATATCTAGTCAACAACCTAGTGTTGGGGGGGAGGATTTGTAGATGGTTGTTATTATTCCATGAATTTGATTTTGAAGAAATAGTCAAAACAGGGAATATGAATGCATAACCTGATCACTTGTCAAGGGTAACCAATGGAGAAGAGCCTACTAACTTGGAAGACAACTTCCCTGATGCGTAGTTATTTTCAGTACAGGTAGCTGATGAATATTTTGCTAATGTCATTGAATTCTTAAGTAAAATAGTTGTGTCACAGGAGTTTAGTACTGCATAGAATAAAATTCAGGTAGTCCAAGATGCAAACTATCAACTCATTGTAGGCCATTTATACAATATGGGTGTAGAAAACATTTTGAGAAGGTGTGCATTGGAACATGAAAGGCCGATGGTTTTAGTAGAAGCTCATGAAGGAATAGTTGGAGGACACTATGCAAGAAAATATATCGCATAGAAGGTATTGCGTGCAGGGCTATGGTGGCCAAAAATTCATAAAGATGTCAAGGAATATTTCTAGAACTGTGATGCATGTCATAGGGTTGGAAAACCCAACGGGAGGGATGAGATGACCCTAAGACCATAAGTAACTCTGTAGCTATTTTAAAAATGGCCAATAGATTTTGTCAGACCTATTAATCCACCATAAAGAAGGTTAGGATCTAGATATATCATTACTGTGACCGAATACTTGACTAGATGGGTAGAAGCAACACCAGTCAAATATTGCAGTGTCGAGACAACAACACACTTCTTATTTGAGCAGGTGATCACCAGATTTGGATGTCCTCGGATTTTGATGAGTGACCAAGGCATTCATTTTATTAATAGTGTCAAGGCTATGACTGAGGAGTTTGAAGTATATCACCAAAAGAGTACACCATATCATCCTCAGGAAAATGGGATAGTAGAAGCTTTCAATAAAATTTTGGAAAATGCTTTGACTAATATCTACAATGTTAACATGGATGATTTGGATTTGAAAATACCAATGGTACTATGGGAATACAGGACCTGATGCAATAAGTTGACAGGACAGACACCATTCATATTGGTGTATGGACAAGAAGCAGTGGTGCCATTAGAATTTTTGGTACCCAGTCTGCACATAGCATAAATTAATAACATGATAGAAAGAGGCACAGTATAGGAGTGGTTAAGTCAACTGATGGAAATGGAATAAGACAGGATTATGGTAGGATTTCACCAAGAGGTACAGAAAGAAAAAGACAAAGCATAGCATTATAGACACATTAAAAAGAATATATTTAAGGAGGGAGACCTAGTTCTTCTCTATGACAACAAAATTTTGCAACACCCTGGTAAGTTCAGGATGCATTAGCTAGGGACATATGAAGTAAAAACTATCACAGATGGAGGATCTGTGTAGCTAAAGGAATTGGGAGGAACAAAACTGAATGGAATGGTGAATTGTAGTCGACTGAAATTGTACAGGAACAGTCGACCTTCTAACTCTTAGTAATTACGGCACAAAAAGAAATTCATGTATATAGTTTACTATAGTAGATATTAGGAAAGAAAACTAAGAAAAAGAAATACAAAAATAGTAAAAGAAGAAAAAAGAGGTTTAAGTTCATTGAACAATAAGAAAGTGGAAAAAATTCATGCGCAACAACTACAATGACAACATAGAAATACATTGTACAGGAAAAATTTTACTCAATGAAAATGCATGGAAAAAGTGAAAAACAATTATGACGACGTCTATAAAGTGAGGAAAGCATGGGTTAGCTCGACACTTAGTGATTTTTGACCATGAAGTGAGATAGAAGTGTGTTCCCTAGGGGTAACTGTGCAAAGAAGAGAGCAAGTGTTTAAATCACATACAACATGACACCACCAAAGTTTAGCACCCTAGGATAGTACATATGGGTTACACAACAGGGCCAAAGGAGGAAGCATTGGATGATGGAGCCTGAGAACGTTGTCGAGCTCAAAGATTTTACCACTTTTGAGACATAGTCACTCATCGAAACAAGGGTTGAGGAGGAAACATCGACATCAACACAAGGGGAAGTAGAGTAGACATCTAGGACTTGAAATGGTATTACAATCCCTAAACCCGAAACACCAGCTAAACCCTATGAAATGAAGGGTTAGAAACAGGGCCGCAACGAAGAGGAGGTGTTGGTTGAGGACATCCCCAACCAAATGAAATCCAAAAAAAAATATTTTATGTATAGAAATGGGATGTGTTATGCAACCAGGTATGAATCCCTCTAGTAAGCCAGGGACAAAAAAAATCAATAGGAGAATAACGCGGTGTTCGATATGTTGTTGGAAGAGATACAACAACACACAACCAATGTGTGGCACATTCATGTGGAAGTGGTCCAAGAATCGGAAGGGATAGTCGGGTTTAAGGAATACAGGCACAATATGTGGATCTAGGCTACAAGAGATCCAAAGAAGGAATGGTTGGAGATGCAATACTGTGTCACAATGGAAGATATTGATTGGATAATAAAATACTGGCTTGCATAGTGGAGGATGTCAACAGCAAAACTAGCAACAAAGGCCAGCAACAAAGAAATCATCCAAACCTAAGGGGCAATACAAAGCAGGTACTTCAACAAATACAAATAGCCTAGTTTCTAACACTAGGAAGGTTGTGACACACACTCAAGCATCTGGAAGCAGCAAAGTCCCAAAGAGGCCAAGGAGGACAACAATGGTGCCCAGGGAAGATATTCAAAAGGGTTCCAAGAAGGGAGATACATCTCATGTTGGGGAGGAGGGGGCACAAGTGATGACGAGTGGGGCACAACCTTCATAGAAAAAAAGGATGACAACGCGGGTGGAAGAGACGCACAAAAATATGAAGTACACCAAGGAGGGCCCAATCATCACCTTGACAGAGGATGATGTTGAGTTTGTGGCAGAAAAGGTCCAAGACAAAGGGGAAGATGTGGTCCATGTTACAGAATCACAGAGAGAAGAGATCATGAAAAAACTAATAGAATTCCATGAAACTCTACAATAGTTACAAATTCATACAGTACCACAGGCCATAATGCAACAACCTGAAAAGACACAGCAACCCCCTGCGCAGAAAGAAAGAGATGATATAGTTCATATAGTAGTGCAGGGAGGGGATACATTCACGGTCACAGAAAAGATGGTCATAATTCATCAAGAGATTGCACAGAAACACATGAGAGAAATTGACCACTTTGAGGTATTCATGGTGCAGATACCCACAGAAACATTATACGGACTCCAGGAGAGTATAATGCAGGAAGTATAATATAGATCCCACGTGGATTCCACCAACTTGGAGGTTGGTAGTGGGGTCACAAAGATGTTATAGATCACCTGTGACCAGTTCAAATTAGAGAAGGATGAGGAAAAAGAATGTGTTAATAAGATAGAGTAGGTGGTAACAACGGTATGCAATTGCATTCTAGATAGCACACAAAAACCAGATAGGAGTGCAGATGAAAAGATAAATATTATTGTGCAAAAGATTGAAGGGTATATGAAGGAGATATAGGATTTTAACTAAAAACTAAATCCTACGACTCCTCCTGAGGTTCGATATCAAAGAGAAAAAAAAATGGCATTCCATATAGATGAAATGGCAAGGGAAGCCAAGTAAGTCACATAACTATTTGACATAACTGCGCATATTTGGACCACTTAATAAGAATATGAAAAGGTCCAACAGTTGGACCAAAAAGAGGAGAAAATAAGAGCTGCAATGAAAGAATGGAATAAGTGACAGAAAACCATGAGCATTACTGAATGCTAAAGGGCACACAGGAGATGAAGACCCTACATATAGAGTTAAATACTGCGCAGATCAATAAGAAATCAAGACGGGCCTAGTTGGAGCCCCTCCAGGAACAAGCAACATAGATAATTGTAGATTTGGAGGAAGAGAATACAAGGATGGCATGGGCACATTCAGAGAGTGCAACATTGCTTCAAGAATAGATAATAGTGCATATGGTTAAGGCGCTAACGGATAAAACTACATAGTTGAAAGAAAAAGGGAAGGAGCTAATAGAGAAGTTCCACAGATTGGAGAAGGTTGTTATGGGAGCATGCACCACCTTAGTGGCTTGAGACAATCCAAATGTCAGTGTTGGGGGCCCATTGATGCAAGCCTATTTCGGGAAGAAGGATCTATTTTTGGCGTAGACCTAATTTTAAAGAAAAGGTCTATTTTTGGGGAATGCGCCTTAGGAAAAGAAGCATGCAAGAGGAAAAGAAACATGGCATCCATGCAGATAAGCCTAACCATGTTATGGTTAGGGTTTTTGAAAAATATTGTAACAACCATAAGATAGTAGGGTAGTATAAATAAATACCTAGGAGGTCTAGGTCAGGGTTGGTTGTTGGTGGTTGATTGTTGGTTGTTGGTGGTTGGTTGTTGGTTGTTGGTTATTGGTGGTTGATTGTTGGTTGTTGGTGGTTGGTTGTTGGTTGGTTCACAAGATGTTGATTGTAATTATTTTTGTTATGGTGATGGTAGTGGAGTGGAATAATCTAGTTTCTGAGGGTTAGGTCACAAGATGAGGATCCTAGTGTGATCTAGTCAACCTCCCAGAGGGTACTTACCCTCATTTTTATTGTAATCCTGAAGATGTAATGCACACAGCGCAAATTTTGTAGCAACATAAATAAAAGAGCAAAGAAGCCAGATATTTGTGGATGTATCCCTAGGAGGGGGTGAACCATGGTAAACTACTATGTTATGTGTGATTGTTAATGAATTCTTTTACTATTCTATTCATCATTATCTCAAGAATGAATGGCTAAAACTAGTTATAACAACATGCATGCATAGGTTTAAAGATGAATGAAACTAGAAGTAGATGAATGATTAATGATGATGATGTATGAGGAAAATAATCTAAACACAATCCCCACTCATTCATAGACTGCAAACACATGAGTATTGCTTTACCCCATAAATCTATCTTGGGTGAGATTGTGATGTGCACTCTATGCGCAATGTTACCTTCTGGTTTACTACAAGGGATGATAGTTTTGATGTTTTTTTTGGAAACCTATTTGAGATCAAAACCTAGGTTAGCCCAAGTAACCAACAATAACCTTTTTCTTTAATATTAGGGATTCTAGTACTTTCTTGTCACAACCACTTTAGTCTTTCAATAATGACTTGTAACCAGTTAGGGGATTCTTCACCATTCCTCGAGGCTTCTAACTTGACCAGGGCATATCTCCTTAACTGTAAGAAACCACATGGCTTACCACCTATCATAAGAAATGAAACAACAAGGACTATCCATATATGAGTGTATTACCTACATTTACATTGTCCTTCATGTCAATATTTCTCAACCAACTTTGGGTACCATAAACACACCTATGGGGCTTCATGTAGACTTCATCAAATTCACCCATCACATCTATTGACATTAGCCACTTCATCAATGAAAACTAACTCACCATCAATACCAAACATATCTCTAGAGCTTCCAAACTTCTCCAAGGGTCAACATCAATGACAGCCAACTATCCAAACCAAATCTCCAACAATATCCCCCTGGCATTGATGGAAAAACTGATGGAAACATTAATGCTCCAACACTCATGCTCCCCCTGTGACCATTTCTCCTCATCAATTTTTCTCACTCTCCCCCTTTAACATAAATAGAAAATGGTCTCTCTCTCCTTGGCAGTGCTCCCCTTGTCATCATGCTTCTTTTCTTTCTCCTTTTTTCCATTCCTTTGTTCTATGTTTCTCTCCTCATGTTCCTCTCCAATATATTCTTCTCTTTTGATAGAAAAGAGTGACTCCTCCTGATATTATATCTTCTCTGAACAATCCTTCTCTAAATTCATGCACTTGACTCTTATGATATTTTTCTTTCTCTCCCTTTGACATCATGGGAAAAAGGATAACTCCCCCTATCTGTATGTTATTGATATTCCTTTCTGAATCTCTTAATGGATTATATTCCCTTAACTTCTCTTCAGGATTTCGTGGATATCAATGTAGGGATACCTGTAAGTGTTTCCTTTCCTCTCTTCCAGTGCTTGCTAATTTTCCATTGGTGATTCCTCTTGTAACTCTCTGACATGTATAAAAAACATTCATTACTTGATTTCATCATTCATTTGTCATGTTCACTTGACCACATTGTTCAATGATTTCCTTCTGATGATTTATCTTCTGCGGACTATTTCTCTTTCCCTATTATGTTGTTCCTTTTACTACTTGTATTTCTATGACCAACCGATTCCACTGATTCCAATTGTAGATGCACTTTTATGTATCTTCTCTTTACATATGTCATAAACTATCTATAACTCTGCTACTCAATTATCCACAATTCTAACCCATCTATCAGTGTACTATCATGAAGGATTCACAGTTGCAACTGATCATCACATATTCTCATTTATTCAAAATAAATCAAATGTGTCCACTGGTCTTCTCTATATATAAATCAATGTTTGCATGTCTGGAACAACTTGTACTGAAGATATCCCTTCCTGAATACATATGTGGAATACAATAATAAACATATTCCGGATTAACTTTCAACGGATACATGTGTAAGAACACTACTTCTCGACCGATCAATATTTCACTCTGTACTTCTATTATCTAACTGCTCTGAATCTGTTTTTGCAAATACTTCAACCTGCTTGAAGGATGTTTCTTTGATATATAGTACATACCACACCAATTTCCTTTGTTAAATATTCATATTTACTGGGAGTCTCCAAGATATATGGCTCATAAAAATACCAACTCTGATGTGGAGTAATCTTACTCTTTGTCTGTGGACTCATCATTTTTCTAAACTCTAACTTCTTCCTTTTTTCCCGTGTATTGGTCTCGCACTACAATTCCTAAAAGTAAAATATTTTGAGCATGTTCTTTATTCACTTGATATGTTTTTATTTATCATACTACTGCAAACCCTGCAATCCCTAGGACATGTTCCTTATTCACATGTTCTTCATGCTTTTCATTTCTTCTCCAAACCTTCCTATATATGACATATTCATTTTTCCATGTAGATTTGTCTTCATCTCATAATATTTCCAATCCTTAGAGTATGACTTCTATGTGTCCTTCATTCATTTTCTCTTCTTTCACCTATTCTAGTTTTATTTTTTAAACATTTTTATATATGATATTAGTGTTATTTTTCATAGAAGTATCCATCATGCTTATGTAATCACGAGCCATGTGACCATAATTGTGGAATTTGTAAGATTCAATGATATATGGGGCCACATAAGCATTTCTTTCTTGAACATTTATTCCATAATCCGTGTAATCTGCAACTTTATATCCAAAGTTAGTACAATAAAAACAATGACTATAAAATAAATTTACATACATGGGAGTGAATGATCTTCTTTGTGGTGTAGTCCTTTTGAATTCCTTCCTTAGATGATCATGATCATGATTGAAGCTTCTTTGTGGCTTTAATGTGGAGGGTCTTCCTGAAGATGTATCTCTATCATTTTTATTGGATTTTAGCTAACCATGATTCCTTCCTTTGAGTACTTCTGCATAACGCTTACACTTTTCCTCATTCTTCTTTTCTGGAAACTTGGAGTTCTTCTATTCAACATTTTTACAAATGATGTGGATGTTTTTTTCTCGTCAATGTTCTGGTTGATCTTGACGATTGTTGGTCCTAAGGGTTGCACTTGACTGCTAAAGGGAAAATCTAGGCCACCTATCAGTTTAGAATGGTTGTTTCTTTTAATTTTTGTTGGTTGGTCAGAGGGTTTTTCTACCAAGACAAAATCAAGGTTGGGTTGGAAAAATGATATGGATGAGGGTCCTCCTTGGCTGGTGGCACACTAATGACAGACCAATGAAATAATAGAAAAAAAAGGGAAACAACAAACTACTAAATGAATAATCTGTTGTAAGAAGTTCAATACTTAAAATATCATTTAAAGACATTAAACGTGTATCAAGACACAATTACTCCTTCAGGTTGAGATAAAAAAAAAATATTCACCAAGCATTAGTTGTTTTCACAGGTTGTGTATCAATAAAGACAAGTTACACAAGAGCTGAAAGGAAATGACATGTCCTTTGCACAAACCAAAAACTGCATCCAAAATAAGATAAAAACACATGAAGATTTGAACGAAACACTATCATCAAGAGTATGTTCACCAGGTAGAGAGATCTAATCCATGTATAGAATGGATCCAACAATTCTGATGTAGTGTTATCCTTTCCCAAAAAATATGACCTTCAAAACATTCAAAGACCCCCTATTTAACAGAGTTGCAGAGGTTCTCATCCTTAGGGGACTGAGACCTAATTTTAGGTAACTGTTTGTAGAAAAAATTATTAACTTCACTAAGACACTAGACTTAATCATCAATATTGGTTCTTATCAAACATATAAGACCACTCTTGTATCTAATCTAAGAAAATGATGGAATTAATCAACTAAAAAAAACTATTGTCTCTAAGATAGAACTGATGCATGCATTGGAGGAACTGAATTGGAAGAAAATAGGACTTGGAGTGACATAACAGAGATCTGTGTTGAGTAATGGCATGCCTGCAATCTGTTGGAGGCCACTGGAGACAACTGGTTGTATGCGAAGATCTTTTCTTGAGGAAGAGGTAGTTTGTTGAAGTGTTCTGGAACCAATCTGCGTCGACATATGACTGAGACTTAACTCTTTGTCTATGTCTGATATTTCAGAAGCTAAGCACACTCTGTCTCAAATGTAACTAACCCTTCTCCCCACTTTCACTATGATGACCTGGTCATGAACAAGAAGACGAGGAGGTGAGCATCCAATAGGAAGACAATATGCATGGAGGTGATAGGTGATATGGGGATTAGTCGGGGAAAATGTGGTGAAAGTTGAGTGGTAGCGGAAGTGTGAGTGGAGGTGAGTGGAGGTGACACGGTGACCTGATGTCATATAAGCATGTGATTATGGAATTTGTCGAGGGTGTTTTTGGTCCACACCGCTTTGATCCTAGCAATCCCCCACAATTTTCCACGTACCCTTGCAACAATACCATGGTTCCAATTGTGGGACCGCTTTGGAAAATTAATGTTCAAGTAGTTTACATCCTCGCAATGCAGTGTGGTCGTCGATCATGTTGCAATCTATGATCTGGGTGATATTCATTTCTTACTTTCTGAAAGGATCAACGGTTCTTGTTGATTTAATATCAATGGTCCACAATTACTGTAGGAGTTCAGGATTCGATCATTTTCAATGCATAGTTCTTACCATCCTTCAGAGTGTCGCATTTCTAAAGTCAAATATCTGCCTCCATGTGGCCTCTGGATCTAGATGGTCCAAATTCACTTTGGGAGTTCGGGCTTCAGGATTTTTCATCTCCTTTCTCATGCAATCCTCCGAAGTGTCGTATATCTGAAGAGGGAGATATGTCGTTACGTGTCCCCATTGATGGACGGTCCATATTTTCTTTGGGAGTTCAGTCTTCAAGAGTTTGTAAATGTTGTTCTTGGAAATATCCTAGAGTGCTAAGTCTCTGAATCTGACATGGATTCCAAATGTCTTATGATGTCACGGATGTTGATGTGTCACATAAGGCGAGTGATATGTCTCACTCAAAGATGAGTGAATGATGGGACCCAAATGACTAGAAATGAGTGCCACATGTGAGGGCCATATGGAAGCCATGTGTCTCCATGGATGAGCGCCACAAGTCCTGATGGATGAGTGTCATGTGCTTCGGCACTTCGACACTTCAATGTTCGGGAGTTTTGGATTGTGAGGCATGAAGTTCTCCCGGAGTAGTACGGGCCCAGAGTGACGTGGAAGGATCTCGGGACTTCAAGACTTCAGCTCTTCGGGACTTTGGGTAATTCTTTCTCTAGTGCTTCACAAACCTTTCAGAGTGCTACGTATTTTAAGTGAAAGATATGCCTCCACATGTCCTTGTTTATGGATGGTCCAGATTCACTTAGAGACTTTGGGTAATTCTTGTACTTCGTGGGTTCGCTCTTGATTTTAAACCCCGGGCAATTTTGACACTTTGAATGCATGAAAACCATCGATCTGATTGGCATGATAGATCTCCACCATAGAAATTTAACCTGTCTTTTCTCACAATCTAAAACCCAAAATTGATCGCTCTATATTGCTTTCTTTGTCCATGGGTGTTTCCTATGTATACAAAAAGGCTTGGTCGACCTGTTGTGATCTCAATCAATGGAAAACATGATGACAAGCATTCTGAACCAAATATGACATGTATTTATCCTTCAAGAAACAATAGAAACATAAATGCACAAAGACTCAATCAAGAAAGAAACGAATAAGAACCAAGTCACTCAGTAATGGGAAACTAACTTAACCAACCAAAAGAGGAAAAATTAATGAAGGCATAGGGAAAAGAGAGAGGAGAGGTAGGGGTGCAGACCTAGGTTACAACATTGGCTCCAACTGAGAATAGGGCATCCATGTGAGGTGCTAAGAATTGTAGATCGGTGCCTTCATATTGAATAACTACTCTTACCTTCTATTTCTTACCTCTATTTTTCTGCCAGCCCTGTATTATCTGCTACTATGTCTCGGCCATGCATTTTATTGAATTAAAAACTTAGAATACACCCCAATTCCTTGTTGGGATATGGATTCTCTTATTCAAACAAGTTATTGAAAACCAACACACTGAAAAAAAATCTGCGAACTAAAAATTAAAAAATAAATAAATGCTCGAACTATGAGCTTATTCTCCTACTACCTACTCTATTCAGCTGAAAACCAACTCAATAATGTGTAATTCCACTTCCAATGAAACCAAGAAAACATTTGACTGAGAACTGTAACTCTGTGCAGGTTACTATTTAGAATAATCCAAAGAGGATATATCAAATGCTTCAAAAAGTTGACAGGAATCTAGTACTTACAGTTTCAAATGATGATTGTGCTAAAACTTCCAACCTTTGGGATTTTGGAAAAATAAGAATCCATCCATCTCGCTTTTGGATCTTTAATCTCATGAAAATCCTCCAACTAGTTGAGAGGACAAATTTGTTGTTCTGTAAGATATGCATTATAGAAAAGATTGTGTTTCTCATATCCTCATTGAAAAGGCTCATGAAAGTCATGTGATTCACAGCCATAAAGGGCAAAAAAATACTCATGATACTTCTCATATTGTTGTTTGAAATGAACAGGTATGTGTTCTGCATTGCTATTTTTTCCTCGTTCTATCTCGAGAATGTCATCTTCAAACTTATAGATTTCCTATTGTTCAACAATTTCAAAAGGAAGGGGAAAAAATTGCGTGTGACCTTCAACATCACTTTCCTCATAGTTAATCAAATATTTATGAGAACATAGAACAATAGATGTATCATAACAACGACTATCTGAGTCACCTAGAATAATGCAAGATGTATCCAAATCCTTGTTATCATCAATTTCATCATTTATGTAATTCCCAATATCATCTTTTTGAATAAAAGGATCAGAAGAAGAATCATATGTAACTGAATATTCCTCCACTTCCTCAATGGAAAATTCCCATTTATTTTCACTACTAGAAGAACTAATAAGTGACTATCAAATATGAGATTCAAATTCTTCACAACAGTTCTCAAAAAGTAAATCAACTGGAAAAAGTCTTTTACAATGCTTACTGAATGCAGCATGGAACTGTTACAAGGAGGAGATGCTAGCAAGGGGCAAGGATCAATACCACTCATGAGAATCTCCCTCTAATGAGTACATGAACATATTCATTAATACATCCTTATGATGCATTCCCCATTGATGCATGAGTTCGTGAAACTCAAGCAAATGCTCAGCAAGGTTGTCATCTCTATGTTCTCTAAATCTGGGCAAAAAATCACCCCACTCATATATATTAGGAACAACATTTGGAAAACTAGGAAAAACTGAGAAATTTAATGGAGCAAACCTCCGAGCCAATATGGCTTCCATATGAAAATATGACTTCTTAAAACTATGGAGTCGCCACTGGATTCTTTAACCAAGGAGTCGCCAGGTGAATGATATGCAGTCTGAATGTGTTTAGTATTTGTTCACCATCAAAGAATAGATATGATCGTTGTCGTTCCCCCAAGGAAATATATTTCATTACTTTGTTCCCTGACAACGACGCATGAAGACATTGGTCCTAAGGTCTACACCTGACTGCTAAAGGGAAAAGTTAGGCCACCTATCAGTTTAGAATGGTTGTTTCTTTTAATTTTTGTTGGTTGGTCAGAGGGTTATTCTACCAAGACAAAACCAAGGTTTTTTTGGAAAAATTATATGGATGAGGGTCCTCCTTGGTTGGTGGCACACTAATGACAGACTAGTGAAATAATAGAAAACAAAGGGAAACAACAAACTACTAAATGAATAATCTATTGCAAGAAGTTCAATACTTAAAATATCATTTCAAGACATTAAACGTGTATCAAGACACAATTACTCCTTTAGGTTGCGATAAAAAAAAATATCCACCAAGAATTAGTTGTTTTCACAGGTTGTGCATCAATAAAGACAAGTTACACAATAGCTGAAAGGAAATGACATGTACTTTGCACAAATCAAAAACTGCATTCAAGATAAGATAAAAACACATGAATATTTGAACGAAACATTGTCATAAAGAGTATGTTCACCAGGTAGAGAGTTTTAATCCATGCATAGAATGGGTCCAACCATTCTGATGTAGTGCTATCCTTTCCTAAAAAATCTAACCTTCAAAACATTCAAAGACCCCCTATTTAACAGAGTTCTAGAGGTTCTCGTCCTTAGGGGACTGAGACCTAATTTTAGGTAATTGTTTGTAGAAAAAATTGTTAACTTCACTAAGACACTAGACTTAATCGGAAAGAGTGGTTCTTATAACACACAGAATACCACTTTTGTATCTAATCTAAGAAAATGATGGAATTAATCAACTAAAAACTACTACTATCTCTAAGACAGAACTGATGCATGTACTGGAGGAACTGAATTAGCAGAAAATAGCCCTTGGAGTGACATAACAGAGATTTGTACTGAGTAATGGCATGCTTGCGAGCTATTGGAGGCCACTGGAGACAACTGGTTACATGAGGAGATCTCTGCTTGAGGAAGATATAGTATGCTGAAGTGTTCTGGAACCAATCTGCGTCGACATGTTACTAAGACATAACTCCATGTCTGTGTCTGATATTTTGGAAGCTAAGAGCACTATGTCTCAACTGTAACACCCTTATCCCCACTTTCACTGTGATGACATGGTCATGAACAAGAAGACATAGGAAGACAGGATGCGTGGAGGTGATAGGTGATATGGGGAGTAGTCGAGGGAACAGGTGGCGAAATTTGAGTGGTAGCGGGAGTGTGAGTGGAGGTGAGTGGAGGTGATGCGATGACCTGATGTCATATAAGCACGTGATTGTGGAATTTGTTGAGGGTGGTTTGGGTTCACACTGCTCCGACCCCCACAATCCCCCATAAGTTGCCACATACCCTTCCAACAATACCATGGTTCCAATTGCGGGACCACTTTGCAAAATTAACATTCAAGAAGTTTACATCCCCGCAATGCAGTGTGGTCGTCGATCGTGTTGCAATCTATGATCCAGGTGATATTCCTTTCTTACCTATTGCAAGGATCAACGGTACACAATTATTTCGGGAGTTCAGGCTTCGGGTCTTTTCAATGCATAGTTGTTACCATCCTCCAGAGTGTCGCATTTCCGAAGTGAGAGATCTTCCTCCATGTGGCCTCTAGATATGGACAGTCCAGATTCACTTCGGTAGTTCGAGCTTCGGGAATTTTCATCTCCTTTCTCGCACAATCCTACGAAGTGTCATATATTTGAAGAGGGATATCTGTCACCACGTGTCCTTATTGATGGATGGTCTAGATTTTCTTCGGGAGTTCAGTCTTCGAGAGTTTGTAAATGATGTTCTTGGAAATCTCTCAGATTGCTAAGTCTATAATCTGATGTGGCAGCCAAATGTTATATGATGTCATGGCTGCTGATGTGTCACATTAGGTGAGTGACATGTGTCACTCAAATATGAGCGAATGATGGGACCCAAATGACTAGAAATAAGTTCCACATGTCAGGGCCAGATGGAAGCAATATGTCTCCACGGATGAGCACCACAAGTCCTAACAGATGAGTGTCGCATGCTTCAACACTTCGACACTTCAGCGTTTTGGAGTTTTGGATTGTGAGGCATGAATTTCTCCTGGAGTAGTACGGGCCCGGAGTGACATGGCAGGCTCTCAGGACTTCAGGACTTCAACTGTTCGGGACTTCAAGATTTCATCTCTTCGGGACTTCGGGTAATTCTTTCTCTAGTGCTTCGCAAACCATCCCGGGTGATAATTCTCTAAAGTGAAAGATCTACCTCCACGTGTCCTTATTGATGGATGGTCTAGATTCACTTCAGGACTCCGAGTAATTCTTTTACTTCCTGGTTTCGCTCTTGATGTTAAACCCCGCGCGATTTCAACACTCCAAATGAATGAAAACTGTCAATCTGATTTTCCTGATGGATCTCCACCATCGAAATTTAACATGTCTATTCCCACAATATGAGCCCAAAATTGATCACTCTAGATTGTTGCACTTGTCCACGGGTATTTCCTGTGCATACAAAAAGGCTTGGTCGACCTGTTGTCAGCTCAATCAATGGAAAACGTGATGAAAATAATTCTAAACCAAATACGACATGTATTTATCCTTCAAGAAACAATAGAAACATAAATTCACAAAGACTCAATCAAGAAATAAACGAATAAGAACCAAGTCACTCAGTAATGAGAAACCGACTTAACCAACCAGAAGAGGAAAAATTGATGAAGGCATAGGGAAAAGAGAGAGGAGAGGTAGGGGTGCAAACCTAGGTTACAACAACAATTTTGGCTCTCAATGTGACAAATTCTTCTTCAATATTCTCAAGCTATTCTTCGTTCTTCATCATATGAATCTTCATGACTTCTTCTATTCTCTTTGCTTCTTCAAATTGGATATTCAAGGAGATGATTTATTTTTCAAGTCTTCTCTCTTATAAACCAAATTATTATTTAAGATTATTTAAGTCATTGGTTCTTTCCTTAAGATGATCTGGAAAAATCTTCTCTCCCTTCTCTGCTTCCTTTCTTTCAGTTTCCAAACAATGCTTCTCTTTCATTTCTTCCTTTCTCAATGTTGTTATTTCTGCTTCAAAACACTGCTTCTCTTCCATAGGACTTTTGTGTGTTTCTTCAATCTTCCTGGCTTCTTTTAGATGAGATTTCAGTTTCACAATGACCTTTGGGATTCTTTGGAACTTTCTTGAAAATGCTTCTTGACTAATTGTATAAGGAACTGATTAATTCTACTTCAAGGTCTACTATGTCGTCTTCAAAATATTCTTCTTTTGAATCTATCTGACATGATGAACATATTTCTTCTTGTTATGTACCTGCACTTTCTTTAATACAATTTGAATCTATGATGGGAGATTCCTTGGAATATAGATTATGTAGCTTATCCCAAATTTGTTTGAATGATGAACAGTTTCCCACTTTCTCTCTAATGAGATAAGGTAATCCTTCCCAGATGAAATATGTTTTTGTTTTGTTGTTTCTTTTCAATTCCTTCTTGGTTGTAGTATTTGGTTTCTTTGTAGTGGTGTATCCTGTAACAATTGATTTCCAAACATCATATACATGTTCCTGCAAAATTACATTCGTTCTTCTTCTCGATATCCCATAGCCCAAACCATTATGACCATTAAACAATGGTGCTCCATTATCAATGTAATCCATGATATTCCTTCCCATGGTTAAATTGTTTCCTCAAGGAACCTTCTTTGATACCAATTGTTGGAATACTGAGAGGGGGGGTGAATCAATATGAGAAATTTATACCTATTTTAACCACAATATATAATCTTTAAATTTATCAACATTATATCGTCAATGTAAAATAAATATATCACAAGAATATAAACATAAGTATCATCACATCAAGTACACAGTACACCATAATTTATGTGGAAATACAAATGGGAGAAAACCATGAAACTATTTCTTATATGTAAAAGAATGCATTCATTGGAAGCACCAACTTCCCAATTCTCTAGCACCAACTAGAAGGAGGCATCGACCCCCTTATTTACATGCTCCAACCTGAAGGAATCTACAACTCCCTGAATTATATGGCTCCAACTAGAAGGAGGCTACAACCCCCTGATTCTCAGGCTCCAACCTAAAGCAAGCTCCAACTCCCTAGGTTATTTGGCACCAATCGGAAGGAGGATATAACCCCCTTTCCTTTCCCCTTCCTGCCACCCTGAAATATAAGTGTAGAACAATTGTCACTACCACAATATCTGCCAATGCCACTGCCACTATCACATCTTCCTATAACTTGTTAACCTGTCACTTTCAATCTGTCATTGTATCCAAACTGTCACTATATCCAACTTGTCACTATAAACCTATCACTGATAAACATGTCTAACCTATCACAGTTACTAATACTCAACCAGATCCTCTCACATGGATCATATAACAAGGAAACCTCTCAACTAGATGTCCAACATCACCAATAACATGCCTCTACCAATCATCTACCAAGATCAAAAAAATACCATCATAAGATATGTCTCTCAACCATATACCAAAGCATGTACCAAACCATCAACTTGTACCATACCAAGCATATAACATGTACCACAACATGCACCCCAAAAAGTGCATTAACCATACACCAATACATGTACCAAACTGTGCATCAACCATGCATCACAAATGTGTCAAATCATGCATCAACCATGCACCAACACCTAAACCAAACCGTGCATCAATTATGCACCATAAATTGTACCATATGCCTCAACCATCAACCATGTACATCAATCATCATACCAAATACCAATATTGCACCATACCATGTATCAACCAAGTATATCAACAACTTTACCATACCATGTACCAACAATGTATGTACCATATCACTCAATCATTCCATACATCATATACCATAAGATATAGCAAGCAATTTCTATCAATGGTGTTCCTCAATCAAGTACCAACATCACCAAGTCATGTATCTCATACATGTTTTTTCATATACAAAGAGTAATCATCAACAATGTATCAATATCAATGGCAACCATACACCATGTGTCAATGCTTCAAGAGTGTACCAAGAATAAGTCTCAAGCATATAACATCATCATGATGTAACCAAACCAGATACTAAGATACCAATACAGCCAAGATGTGCTACTAATCAATGTACCATACCAATATCACCAAGATGTACCATGTGTCAACAAGACATGCCTCTCGATCATGTACCATAGCATCATAAAGAATAATATATAATCACATAAGCATACATGTGACCTATATCTGACCTATTGTATTGTAACATTGACTTGTAACTCTTCAACAACCTTCAACAACATGGTATCAACATTTCCGCCAAATTTACCTTAGCCTCACGAGACTGAGAATCCTTATCACACAGGGTTTCACGTGATGTCACTTAGGAAACCTGCAGGGGTGTCTCACATGAAACCCTCAAGATGGCCCATGAGTGCCTACAAAATTAGGGTTACAGAAAAATTGTAGCACTTTGTAGCTCCAAAACTTTCTCTCTTTCCTCTCACTTTATCTGTTGCATCAGACTTGTCGTTAGATTTACCAATAGACCAAAATACTATACCATAAGATTCATAAGATACATATTCAATGTAAGTGTGTGTGTCATTATGATAGACTCCTTGAGGTGTTTATATACCTTTTCATAGGAACCTTTTTCCTTAATATTAGGGCTTCTAGTACTTTCTTGTCATAACCACTTTACCCTTTCAATAATCACCTATAACCAATTAGGGGATTCTTGACCATTATTCAAGGATTCCAACTTCACAAGGTCATATCTCCCTAGCCGTAAGGAACCATGTGGCATACCACCTATCATCGAAAACTAAATGACAAGGACTATCCATCTATGAGTGTCTTACCTGCATTTACACCGTCTTTCATGTCCATATTCCTCAACCAACTTCCAATACCATAACCACCCCTTTAGGGATTCATGTAGACTTCATCAAATGCACCCATCACATCTACTAACATCAACCACTTCATCAAATGAAAAATAACTCACCATCAATTGCAACCATATATCTAGGGCTTCTATAATTCTCCAAGGGTTGACATCAATGACAACCAATTTTCCAAACCAACTGTCCAACACCATGTAAGCTTTCAACAAATTTTCATCGCTTATGTTATCCACCCTTTTGTCCAACACCTAAAATTATGAATTAGAATTATCAATATCCCCTAAGTGCTTGATTCTTGTCAATTGACTAAAGTAGTATTGTTCCTAAAATTTTCCATATTAGGATTCTAAATCTCTTGTAAACAAACTCCAAGTATAATGATAAGAATGAGGATTTTCTTTGAGTTCCCATTGATACCGTTTATAAGGTTTTATCTCTAAGTAAAAGGTGTCTATGGAAATCATTTTCTTATCATCCATAATATTATGCAATTCAAAGTATTGTTATATTTGGTTCACCCATGTAAATACTTATGTTACATAAAACTTATTTAATTCAACCTTGGGAAAGTTGACACCTTTATGACCCCATCCATAACTAACTCCACTATTAGAGTTAAATCCACTTCATAATTTCTTATTATTGGCACATTTTTCAACAAGAATACTACCTTTATTTTCATAAGTCTCTTTGGTCACATTATCACTTTTAGGAATCCTCCATTCTAAGGTTTATAAAATGGAATCCAAATTATTTTCCATATGATACCTATTTGAATCCATATTCTTTTCTATTTGAACCTTATTTTCATCCATCTTCTTTTCCATTTGATGCTTGTTTTCATTCATCTTCTTTTCTATTTTTTCCATGCTAGGATTCATCAAGATTCCATTTTTTATCATTCATTTCCATTTTGAATATTTCTTTGAAACGTGAGTATTTTGTAAGTTTCAACATACTACCACCCATTTCCTCAACCTGGTTCTTCAATTGGGATAGACTATTTTCAAATTATTCATTTTGGTATGGCATCGTGTGTGATATTTCTGGAGGTTTACTAGGATTAATGGTTCTAGAAGGACCCCTTTCCAATGGAGAAAATAATAATACTTATCCTTTTTCTTTTAATTAATATTATAGTTATCCTTCAAGAGTTAACTCATGGGAAAAGTTTATAGGGTCCTGGGGTCAAGGGAGTGTCAAATGTTATATCTCTATGATATATGTGTTGGGTCCAATATTAGTATTCATCCCAGTATCTTAGGGAACTAACTAAGGAGGCTCAATTGTGCCTATAGCTAACTACTTGACTACCCATGTACTAGAGAGTGGTCTCCTCGAGTGTTGTTCTTGGTGTACTATAGAAAAAATATGGCCAATTATCTTATCTAAAGTTGGTTTCATGTATACCGAGGGGAATTCCTATATACCCAAATGTACATGGAAGTGAGATTATGTATACAACTATTGTTTTATGTGGTACTACTTGAAGGGGTACCAACATGGGTTACAGTGGTTTCCAAGAACGAAAGGTGAAACCATCTATATTTATATATGTATTCTTTCCTTACCATAGTTTTACCCATTGAATTACAAATCACTATGTTAATTAATGATGTGGGAACACATCTCTAAACACAATTTTAAAAGGATCTTGTCAATCCAAGAGAAATCTCTTAAAATCACACAAAAAAAACTTGTGTAAGGTAACATTTGAGGATGAAAATTTAAAATGTAACTTCTTGGATTGGATATTATAACCCCAATCAAGAAATTCCACAGTTTCTCTAGAACTACTAGCATTGTTGAATATCTTCCAATCAAAATTTATGGCAATTGTAAGTTACATACCTTTCAAACCCTAATTTTGGAGATTGTCTCAATGGTTGACCTTTTTCCTGATATATATTTGAACCTCTAAGTCTTAAATTTTGAACTATATGACTTGTTAAACTCCTAAAAATTTCATAGTTTGAACCTTCAATGATAAAAATTTATAGAAAAAATACCAAAATGAATTTTTTAAGACTAATTTCAGAATTAGTAAAAACTCCCAGCCTCCACAAGCTATATCTCATAAAATATAATGAGTCAAAATACGAAGAAAAAAATCCACATGCAATTTTCTATGTATCCTTAGGATTTTGAAAATGTCAGAGTCTAAAATTTAACGAAAAAAATTATTATAGTGAAAATAAAAAGGTGACTCACTTGAGACTAATTTTAGGACTAGTCGCAAACCCTAATTTTCAGAGAAGTTATCTCTAAAACTATAATGAAACATATCTTGGAATTTTTACCCTACATAAATTTCTATGTCTACTCAGTGTCAAAATTGTTTTTTTTTAATCATTCAAGAAAAATTGAATTATAGCGAAAATTACAAGATGTTTTGGTTGAAGGAGTGAAACCCTAGGATAGTATGCTCTGAAACCAAATGTTATGAACCAAACTTAAAAATAGTCATTGAATACAATCCAATTCTATAGGGAACCTCCTTTTACAATATATCCAATTCAAAAGGAAAGATGAGATGATTATACAAATGATTCTCCTTTATTATAAATAGGAGATAAAGTGATCATGATGTAACATGCTACTAATCCAACATAATCATAACTAATTATCTCATAATAAATGACTATTAGGGCCTTGGGGGCATTAACAACAAGGGTATTTTTTACTCTTTTCTCAGGAGGAAGTCTATTTCTATTCCATCCTTGGTTTCCTCTAGGTTGATTATTGTTATTGTATTGATCTCTAGGAGGAGAATTTTTTGTTTGACCCTTTATATTTCCATTATGGTTATCGTATTTAGGAAGATGGATTGGATTTGCAAGATCCTAGTTTTCATATCATCAAACTTTTGATCTAGATCCACTAAAAACTATTGAGCAGAATCATAAATATTCATAGAACCAAGCTTAGTCTTATCCTTAGCACAAGGTGCATTAAAGGGTTCTACCTTGAAAGGAAACATGTTTTGTTCAATTTTTCCATCCCACTCTTGAGCTTCCTCAAGTATTTTTCGGAACTTGTCTCTTAACATGAAACCAAATTTCACATCAAAATAATTGGTATATTGCAAGAGGATAGAAACATCTCTTGGTTTAAGATCATCAAGGATTTTTTCTACCAATTTTCCAAACCTTTCATCAAATTCCCTTACAAACTCGTTATCTTTCTCATAATCTCATGGATTTGGGTCAGCATAAGTCTACCATCTTTTATAATTTCCAATATTTTCATAAATACAACATGGAAGGATTTCCAAGACTTGATGTTCTTTTTAGGTAGGTTATTATACCATGATTTTGCACTTTCTTCCAAATATATAGAAAAATGTATCCTAACCACATCCTCATGTTCATTTGGGATAAAATGATGACCAAGAGCATCGTAAAACAAGGACAAGTTCTCTTCAATAGTAATGACATTGTTTCCCAAAAAATTAGGTAATCACTTAAGAAATATATTAGGAATATTACGAGGGTGACCTTGAATTCTCGACATGTATAATTCCTTATAGGAATTTGTAATCCATTTTCACAAATACATTAGAGTTACTCTTCAAGAATTAGTGAAAAGACTTCTAATCATGGGAGAATTTGGAGGAACTCTTCTTCTATAGATATTTACAGTATCATCATATCTATGGAAAAATATTTGGTTCGAACTTACAACTCTTAGGTTATCTTATTTTGGAGTCACCATATTATCACACTAGGTTAGTTATGACTCTTGTCTCCCCATCTCTCACTCTTTCTCCCCCTCTCTCTCTCTACCCTCTATCCTCATGTCTTCTTATCTCCCTCTTCGCCTCTCTCTCTCCTCTGTCATTCCCCCACCCTCTCTCTATATATTATCTCCACATTAATCCCTCTCCCAC
>ML785886.1:381441-397975 GCA_009831015.1 Picea engelmannii
AGAGAGAGAGAGAGAAGGAGGGAGGGAGGGAAGGAGAGAGGGAGAGGGAGAAAGTGAGAGGGATAAAGTGAGAGAGAGGGTTGTGTGAGAGAGAGAGTTAGAGGTAGATAGAGAGAGAAAGAGAGAGAGGGAGGTAAAGAGAGAGAAAGGGAAAGAGAGGGGAATGGAGAGAGAGATGGCGAGAAGGAAGGAAATATAAAGTGGGAGATAAAGAGAGAGAGAGTGGGGGAGAGAGGGGAAGAGAGAGAAGGAGGAGAAAGGGTGAGAGGGGGAGAGAGACAAAGAGAGAGAGGGATGGGGGGAAGAGAGAGACGGAGGGGGGAAGGGATAGAGAGAGGGAGGGATATAGAGAGATATAAGGGGCAGTGAGGGAGGGAGAGAAAGAGAGATATAATTAAAGGGTGGGAGAGGGAGGAAGCTGGAGAAAATATAGAGGGAGTGAGTGGGGTAGAGAGAGAGAGAGAGAGAGATAAATATGGAGAGAGACGGGGGGAGATGATGGGGAGGGGGGAGAGAGAGAGGAAGAGGGGGGAGAGAGAGAGGGAGAGGGGGTGAAACAATGAGTGAGATGGGGAGAGAGAGGTCTCAGAGAGAGAGAGAGAGAGAGAGAGATTTTGTGTTAGTAAGAATGTGTGTGTGTTCATATTCATAATAACAAGTGTTCTTTTGATTTCAATTTTTTTGAGGAATCCGCATGCATTCTTGAACATGTGTTTCTTAGGAATGTGCATGCATTCATAAATAATCTGATTTGGCAAGTGTGTGTGGAAATTTAGTTAGTATAAATGCTATAGTATTAAGAACGTGTGTGTGTTTCTAGGAATGTGGATGCATTACTGCATGCTCACATTCCTTCTCACCCCATTACCACTTTTTTGTCCATAAACTTCATGTGAGCACCAAAATTTTCATCCACCAAGTGCAATGTCCTCCTAAAAAGGTGCATTGTCCTCTCCAAAATGTGTTAGTTCATCTCCAAAATGTGTCACATCCTCAAAGAAAGTCTAATGACCTCATAAGAAGTAGGAAAACACATGTCAAGAGTATGTGGGACCTCCTCAAATTTCTCCAAAGGAAAAAGGATCAATCCAAGTCATATCCATACAAATTACATCGTCCAAAGGGACTCAAGTGACCCAATGTTTCCATCAATATAGAATCATGTACATAAGTCCCATGCAACTTAAAAAGTGGTTGATTTCAAATGTAAATTCCATTAGGTATATCACATTGAGCATGATATTAAAACTTCACAATAACTTGTAGAATTCATACAATTTGTCAAGTTTAGATGTAGGACAATCATCATTAGCCCCTTGTTACACATTATTTTGGTCACCCCAGTGGTTGACTAATGACATGTGCTTGACTCACTTACATGTTCCCTGAAAATATTAAAAGAGACTTTCTCCATGAGAAAAGTGTTTTTCTTTTCCTCTCTCAAAAACAATGACAAGGAAGATTGTCGCAACTTGCTCTATGTTTGGGGTGCGACAATGCTTGATCGTCGCACTCTACACCAAAAATGGATTGCAGCGTCATCGCAAGATACATGTGCATAGGTTACGATGATTCTTAAGCAAGGGAAAAGGTAAAATTCACTAATGTTCTAGAAGGGAATATTATAGAAGATGAGGTGGCCTCCAATCGGTTTGGATCTTACTCACTTCTCTGATTTAGTGGGATCATCCTAATATCCTCATCCATCCCTCTTTCACCCTATATAAGGAGGGATATCTCATGGAAAAGGCTAAGGTTTGCATATGCATGAAGAGTTCTGTTATAGATTACACTAGAGATAGCTTTTCTTTAGCTCTCTAAGCCAGATTGTGGATCTTCTTCATCCAAGGCATTGAAGCAAAGGTGTGTGTGTTGGAGAAAAGAGACATTGAAAGGGATCTTGCAACATCAAGGCATGGATTGTATTCTCCACTTTCCATTTTAATATAATGCAGCAATACATTTCTTCCCTATAAAGGTGTCTTGGCTTTTATTGTATAACTCCTTGATCTTATACATGGAATTCATTAGAATATATATATATATATATATATATATATATATATATATATATATATATATATATATATATATATATATATATATATATATATATATATATATATATCTTTGTTCTCTCTCTCTTTGTTGGCTTGTGCTTCTTAAATAGGTTCACCATCCCGCAAATCCAAATATGGAGCGAGAAGGATAAAACTAGTGAGGATCAAGTGTCATTTAAAAGGTATGTCACTCATTCCTCTCTGAACTAGTTTATATGGAAATGAAGTCTAAGGTGAAGTTTTTATCTTGTCTTGTTTTGTTCTAGCTTCCTATGGAAGTTAGGGAGATTAGTTTGTGTCTGCACTTACCGATTTGTCCGATAAAAAAATTGGTGACCATACTAGGGAAATGACCTCTTTTTGTTTTTTTTCTTCTTATTTTATTTTAGCCTGCCTTATTTTGATCAATTTCATTCTCTGAGTCTGTGGGTGATCCATCTTGACTCTCTAGTCTTGAAAGTTGATTGAAAATGTTTGTCATTTTTCCCATTTTTCTTTTTATTTAGAGATCGTCACATTGTTTCCTATTCACAGCCTGCGACGATTCCTTCTTGTCGAACTCTACTTGTGCAGACCAGAGTGACGACATCGCATTTTTCCTTGTTGACAGCCTGTGACAATTCTAGATCGTCGCACTGTACTCCTCTACAGCCTGTGACTATTCCTATAGGAATATTTGGGTGATAGTTGAATTTATTTTCTTGACCCAGATTTGTCTTTACTTCCTGGGATGAACTTCTGGCACTGGTGATTGATTGTGTTACAACTTTTAAGCCTGGATTTGATTTATTTTCAAGGATTGAAAGTCTTCTTTACAAGATTTGCAAGTTTTTTTTCTTGACTTCTTGTCGCAAGGGTATAATCTCAAGATTTTGTTCCTGGGTGCTTGTTTGATAAGTAGTCCTTGATTTCTTTTGAGTTTTGGATTTTTTTTTACTTTTTGGATTGTTGATTTATTAAGAGATGGATTTTTTTGCATTCGACAAAACTTTTCTTATCATTTCATTTTTTTCTCAAATTGTGAGTTTGATTTGGGAATAGTATTGAGAGTGCACTAGTTTTCTTGGGCCATTCTTACTTACATCTTTGTTCTGATTTGAAAAGGAAAGAACTGAAGTTTATTCTTCTTTTTAATAGTCTTTGTAAGAAATTTTTGCATTCATATATTTGTTGAAGAGATAAAATTGGAAAAGTTCATAGATTCGATTGTTTGGAATTTATATCATTCAAAAAATTGAGAAATTGTACTTGTAGCTTTTGTATTTTGGAAAAGAGAAACCTTATCCCTACTGTAATTATAGTTCATTGAATTAAACATTTGAATTTCATCTCTTATTGCATCTTATTGGGTCAAGGTCAAATATATCATCAGTTTCACTTCTATTTCCCTTTTGAGTAAGCAACAACCTTTAAAATACATCGTAATTTTAAAATATATTCGCAACTTTTATTTTCTAGAACTTTTCTACACCAACATTAGCTAGGATAACTCTTTGGAATAGGTTGTAAGGCACACTCTCCAAAGCATCAAAACACGCAATAGTATCTTGTGATAGGGAGAGTACAAATCCACTTGCTACATTTTTTCCTGGGAAGCCCTTCTAACACAAGGGTCAATCACGAGGTCGCATTAGGGCCAACAGAGTTACTCACCCTACTTGGTTGGTCTTAGTGTAGAGATTATGCATACTATTGGGGGTCGCTTGAGAAGAAAATCTTGTGGGGAACTTCTCGAGTTGATTTCGGGCTTAGATACCCTGCCCTTGCGAGTGGATCAGACTATTGACTACTTCCCCAAGAATCATTGGCGTAATTGGTAACCTTAGTGGCCTATATCTTTAGATTCTTTACATGAGGTGACTATGGAGGGGAAATTCTTCACGGTACTAGGAATCAACGTTGGCTAAAATCACTTGGGATCCTTGGAGGGTATACCCACAATTATGTGTGGTAGCTTGCACCAGGGTGTAAGTGTGCTAAGCAGATCATCAGCGTTACTTTTCCACCCTCTTTATCCCAACCCCTTCTTGTCTTGATTTCGCAACGTTGGATTTAATCACCAACTAGTGACTTCGAAATAAGAAGGTTTGTTTGCATGTTTGATATCTAGATTTTATTAGTGAGTGATGTTTGTTTCTCTAGTTTTCCATAGCTTTATTTCACTCTTTAATCGGTGTGGCCAACATCGGCCCTCGTTCATATAGGATGCAAATATTGCGTCTAGAATATCTGGAAGAGTATACTCCTTGGTTGTCTAAATAACTAGAGGGTTCTCCTGAAGGAGCGGTCAATAACGGCATATCCTCTAAGATTGAAAGTTTGACTCCATTAGAGGAATCCATACTTCCTGTAAATCTGTTATTGAGTGTTGTACAAGAATGACTTTTTCTCCGGATAAATTCAACAAGAGATGTTGTTGTTGAAGATTATATTGGAATACCTATTGGACCTCACACAGATTCTAGTGTAGACGATCCACTCTTTTAGAGTGATTCATTTAGAACCTTGGTTCACACTGCTGGAAATTTTGATCCTAGCTCTTATGGTCCTATTCGTTCTCTTTGGATAACTTCTTTGGGACAAGATATTTTTGAAAAACTAGGAATGACTCATCTACTCCATAGGACCTCTAATCAACCTATGGTATCACATACGCCTGTGACTTCTACTGCCTATACAGTCCCCTTAGATCATTTTATTGGCATGACCAGTAATGTTGTTACAGTCTCGGATCAATTGTTGGTTGTTTCTCATACAATTCTTCATCTCCATCTCACTAGCTCTACCATGGTCCCACAAACTACACTTGTTTCTTCTGGAAGTGCAGTAATCACTCAAGATCCTATTGTAACACCACTTCCACTTATACCAAATCCATCACTTCCACCTGGGCATCACGCTCTAAATACTTCTATTGCTAATTCTTCCCAGAATCCGTCGTGAGGTGATAATATTTTTGTTCCTCCTGGGTATAATGTTGCTAGTAGTTATGTTCCTACACCTAACCAGGTTCTCTCTGGGGGGCCTATAATTCCTCCTCCATATTCACCTCGAGGATCTAATCATCCTGGCCCAAGTAGATCCAATCAAATGGGAGGCACAAGTCATTATGTTTCTTTTGGTTATCACATTCTTGTTGGAGGTCAACCTCAAGTTGGGGGGCAACCCCAATTTGGATGTCATAACCCAGTGTATGGGTAGTATACCCCTAGATTATATTCTCAACCTTGGAATTTTCCTTTCCAAGGCCATCAACAAATTCTTAGGGGGAAATCTCCTCAAGTTAATTCTTTTATACCCCCTAACCCTGGGCAACCATATCTAGGTTCTATGAATCCTACCTGGGATCAAGGTTTTCAGTCTAATTCTCCTTCCCAAGGAAGCTTACCCAATCAAAAAAATCAAGTTGGATATTTGACTGAAAACCCTCCAAAACTGAATTTTATATGACCCTCTAACTATATACAAATTGATTATGGTCCTACTAGTATACCTACGAGAATACCTCCTCTGAATTACCAATTTCCTCAAGTGAACAGACAGTTGTTGTTTCTTGCTACTTTGGATTTACCAGATTTGTCTAGGATTTTGAATGATCCTATCTTTCATTCTCCTTATTGGTCGGTCATACCTGCCAATTTGGTGTTCATCCAACTCTTTGATGGATGACTCCACTAGATTACGTCTTTTCCAACAAACTCTGATGGGTTCAACAACCAAATGGTATATTGAATTGTCGTGAGGATTCTTCAATGACTTAAATACCTTAACTATGGATTTTTGAACACATTACCAACTACCACTCTGATACGAGATAGAAACCAAAATTTTTATCTCATTCAAACAATCTTCGTCCACTCACATTTTTTATCACATTCATGAGTGTAGGAGGAGAAGATGCTTAATCAAAGTTCCCCTTACTGATCAAATATTGGTCGAGTGGTTTACCAAGTCACTCATTGGTCCTATATCTCGTGATTTTTCCATGGGTGGTGTCATCACTGAAGAGCAGGTGATTAGTTGTTCTCAATACTTGGATCTATTTTATTCACAAACAGGCACACTATGTGACTTGATCCTTGATGCTCCTCACCCATATACAAATCAAACCCCAACACCTCTAGTAGCTTCTTATGTTTTTGATGGATTTATTAGCACGTTCCATGGTGAGACTCAGTCTAAAAAATCTAGTCATGCCAATCCCAAGTCTAATACTGCTAATGTAAAAAATAATCCTCCTCCTACTCCTTCTCCCAGTAAAACTTCTGAATTTAATACAGTTCAATCTACACCTACCGGTAAAAATAAAAATAAAAAGAAAGAGATGGGAAAGTATAAGGAGGACAAAAATAATAATCAACCATCTAATAAACCCAAGACTCAGCCTGTTGATGAAAAAGAAAAGTGAAAACCTCGTTATCCTTATATTATCTGTGGTGAGGATAATTATACTAAAGATTGTCCATGACGTGCTGAGGTTACTAAGTTCCTACAAGGGACCGTGACACCTACCCTACCTATCATTTTGTCACAACCTTTTCCTTCTCAGAAGAAAGCCCAATTGGTCATTCATGAACAACCTTCCCCCTCTACCACGTATTATATATTTATGTGTACTGGTGACTCCAAGAAGAACGAATTTGCAGTCGCTACTTGAGCCAAAGATTATTCACCTTCGAAAGAGAACTTTGATGATTGAATACCTCTGTTGGTTCAACCTCCTCCATCAACTTCACCTCCCAACGGTCCTCTTCATCTCGAACGACCGAGTCTAGATACAGTTCTTTTTCCTCCTCCTAAGGGAATTGTCCGTAAGTCGTCGTTTAATCCTCACACGCGTGCTACTCAAAACTACAGTATTATAGAAGATATTTCACTTGAACCTTTTGCGATGTTGGCTCTCGAAGTCCTTCAAAGTTGTCCTACGCAACAGAATGAATTGTTAAAGGATATTGGTGGAATTGATCCTATTGATATGAACTTGATAATATTTGACTTGGAATATCATATTCCAAGGCTTCATCCTCAATTAGCATTTCAGATACAAGTTATTGCTGAAAATAAGAATATTTGTCGAACCATTACTGATGAAGGAGCCTCGACTTGCGTCATGTCTGTCACTTGTTGGAAGGCCATTGGCTCTCCTTCCCTTACCGAGTCACACAATACTCTTAAAGAATTTAATATTACAGGACTTAAACCTTACGATGTACTTCCTTCATTATCTATTACGTTAGAAGGAAAAGTGGTTACTGTTGAGGTTGAGGCCTTTGATGCACCTCTTGATTATAACCTTCTACCTAGCCGTAATTGGATTGAATCCATGCATGTAATTGTTTCTAATCTTTTCCATGTGATACATTTCCCTCACCAAGGAAAAGTTGTTACTTTTGATCAACTTGTCTTCTTTAATTTTGATTCATGTACTAGTAACGTACCTTTCATTTCGAAAACACCTCCCAGTTATGAGAATGTCAGTGTGGTATTTTAAAATATTCATCATTAATGGGTGCGTTCCCCATTCCACCACCTGATATTCCTACTCCTTTTTTTGCCTCAATTAACATTTTATCAACCACTGTTGGTGAAATCCTTGACGCTTATGACCCTTGGATAGTACTTAGCTCTGACAACTATCTTCATTACAACGACAGAATGCCTTTAAGTCTGGTAGAATTGGCTTATCAAGTTATTCCATCAGAAACTCCCTCTCCTCATTCTCTCTTATATATGTCTCCAGATCCATTTCATGTATTTTTTCATACTGATAAAATTATTATGACAATCATGTCTATGGAAGATTCCCCCTGGGATGATGGGCATCATTGTTCTATTCTCTTCCTGGAACACGAGATCATCAAGAGCTATCAACAGATTTTGAATCCGTCTACTATTGTTACTTTTTGCCTTGTTCTTGAACCAATACATGATTTTTTGTATGAAGGGATCTTGGGTAACATTTCACCCACCATCCCTTTAGATATTTCTATTAAACTCCAAGTAGTGGAAAATGTTCACATCGATGCCTCATGTTATGTCGATGAAATCCAGATTTATAAAGCTCTTTTCCAAGAATTTTGTGACGTTTTTGCCTGGAGTTATGAAGATATGTCGGGAATTGATCTAGATATTATTGTACACGATATTAAGACTTACCCGAACGCTAAACCCATTCGACAGAGACTTCTCCTTGTACATCCACGCAAAGCTATTGCTATCAAACTCAAAGTTGAAAAACTTCTTAAAGCCGGTTTTGTTTATCTTGTGGCTTTGACTGATTGGGTATCTAATCTTATTCTGGTCATGAAGAAACAAGGCATGATCCGTGTTAGTGTAGATTATAGGGATATCAACAAGTCTTGTCCCAAAGACAATTATCCAACCCCTTCTGTTGACCATATCGTTGACGATTGTGCCAGGAGTGAAATATTCTCTTTAATGGATGGTTTCTCCGGCTATAATGAAATCAATATTTTACTTGCAAATCAACATAAGACTGCTTTTATCTTCCCTTTGAGAACCTTCGCATACCAGAAACTACCTTTTGGTCTCAAGAATGTTGGTGCGACTTTTCAGCGCACTATGTATTACACTTTTCATGACATTAAGAACACTCTAGAACCTTACCTAGATGATTTACCAGTGCATTCCATGCGTCGCCAAGATCACCCGACACATTTACGGGGCATTTTCCTATGCTCTCGCTATTATTGCATACACTTGAATCTACATGAATGCATTTTTTGTGTGGATTCTAGACAACTTCTTGGTTTTATCATTTCTACACATGGGATTAGGGTGGACCCTCTGAAGGTTGAAGTTATTCTCAATCTGCCTCCTCCTTCTAAATTATGCCAACTCCAAAGTTTGCAAGGGAAGACAAACTTTTTATGTCAATTCATCCCAAACTATGTTGAGTTAATGAAAGGTTTTACTCAACGTCTTAAAAAGGGTCAAGATTTTGTATGGGACGACACTACTAACAAATCCTTTGAATATTTGAAACTTGCCTTAACCCGTACACCACTCTTATTTCCACCTGATTATAGTCGAGATTATTTATTATACTTAGCTTCCTCAAAATCTACCATCGTTATGGTTCTATTCCAAGAGGATTATTCTCAAGATGAATATCTCATCTACTATTTGAGTTGGAGTCTTACGACCACCGAAACCAAATATTTGCATGTGGATAAATTGGCCTTGGTAGTTGTTCAATTTGTTCAATGTTTTTGTCATTATATCTTGTTACGTAGAACCACCTTCATTTTCAATTGCAACCCTATGCAACACATCCTTACTCAATAATTATTGGGGGGAGAATACTCCAAATGGATAGTCATTCTCCAAAAGTTTGACTTGGAATTTGAGCGTGCCAAATCAAATAAATCTTTGGTTTTTTCCGAATTGATATGTGACCGTCCCTCTACTGAGACATAAAATGTGGTAGAGGATTCCTTTCCTGATGAGTCTCTCTTTTTTATCAGTTCTGATGAAATATGGTATGGCGATATTATCATTTATCTCCAAACCCAAAAATTTTGGCCTGATCTTTCTAGTGTCGATCGTCATCATATTCTATATCAAGCCTGTCAATACATTATCCTTGGTGATACCCTTTACTATCATGTTATTTATTCTATATTTTGACGATGCCTAACTTACGATGAAGCTGAGAAATCTTTGAATGACTGTCATTTTGGATCCTTTGGCGGTCATATGTCTGGGTATGCCATTGCCCAAAAGATCTTACGAGCTGGTTATTTTTGGAGTTCATTGTTTAAATATTTCATTACTATCGTCCAAAAATTCCATGCTTGTTAAACATATAACAATAAGATCTTATCTCATCCTGCTCCTCTTTACCTTGTAGTTTTTGTTGGTCCATTCGCTAAATGGGGCATTGACTTCATGAAATGTAACCCTCACTCGATCGGGGGGAATGGATACATCATCGTAGCTATGGATTACTTCACTAAATGGGTCGAGGCGATGCCTACAATTGATAATACTGGGAAAACTGCAGAATTGTTCATATTCAATCATATTGTTACTATATTTGGTGTCCCTCAAGCCATTGTCATTGACCATGGTAGTCATTTTCACAATTTCATGATGTCTGAACTTACCAAGAAGTTGGGTATTCTACATGAAAACTCGACACCTAACTATCCATAGGCCAATGTCCAAGTTGAAGGAATTAATAAATTTCTTACTACTATGCTTCGATGGATGATAGGAATTCACAAGTCAAGTTGGCACATAATTCTCTTCTTTGTGTTGTGAGCCTACCAGACATCTGTTAAATCTGCTATAGGGTTCACACCTTTCCAATTAGTATATGGTATTGAAGCTATTCTGTCGATTGAATGTGAAATCCCATCTTTAAAAGTAGTTTTCAAACTTCTCCCTAACACCTCAACTGAAGAGGAACATCTCTTGTATTTGATGCAATTAGACGAGACTCGCCATGATGTTGCCTTAGTCATTGAAACTCAAAAGAAGAGTTTCAAATCTCAATATGACAAGCATGTCAAACGATGTGTTTTTTCTGAAGGTGATTTAGCTCTTCTTTACGAATAGGATCATGACTTATTAGGGGCCAGTAAATTCGAGGCTATGTGGTGTGGCCCTTATATTGTGAAACGGGTGTTGGAGAAAGGGACTCATGAGTTGGTAGATTATGATGGAATTCCTTTGAGTGAACCTAGAAATGGGATTTAATTGAAGAAGTACTATTCTTAAACCATTTTTTCATGAGTGTTGTGTATTTTTAGTGTAATATACTCTAGTGTACGTTTTTCATTTTTGTTCTACCTTTTAGCTTCTTACCGTGTGTTGTGCTTGGTTTCTAGATGTCGTTTTCTTCGCTACACTATATAAACTTTGCTGATGGTGCTAGTCACAGAACTCAAAACCTAGCGTCTTCTGCATGGGAAAAATATGCACCTACAGATGCGTTGATCAGTCTACACAGTGTTTTCCTTGGTCATGCAACTAATAATATCATGGAATAAAATGCAATTATTGAACTATTAACTGATGTCGTTTCATTTGGAATCGGTCATCTTATTGTACAACTCGATTCATAGTTGGTAGTGTGGCAGTTAAGTAACATTTATTCTATCAGAAGTCCTACTTTGTTAAGGGTATACTTAATATTTCGCCTCTTGGAAAGATATTTTGATTATATCGAATATCAACATATTCCTAGATGTCTAAACACATTGACAGATGCATTGGCTAACTATGTTCTAGATAGACATTTGAGACATTTATAAATCCAAACACACATTTGAAAAGACAAGTAAGTCGGTATAAACTTTATATTAATAATGATAAAAGTTACAAAAAGTGTTTTGTCCAAGGACCAAAATATAAAAATTATGAAGCTCTTGGCTTCATGTACAAAAAGCATCAAGGATGTTGCTTGTTGCAACAAACAACTACATGTGCCACTCTACGGATCAGTCGACCAATAGATGCAGATACACCAATTGTATGGCATTGATAGTGCCTAGGATGTCCATCCACTGTGGCATCAGTGATATTCATGGTTAATCCCTCTAGGTTCTACTCAATCACCTCGAGATCTATGGTGGACACTCTTTCTACAACACCTCTCTCTCCTCGCCTTTGGATGGGAGATGATCCTAGAGGACGATAAGGTGTCACATCTGCATTATTGAGAGCACTTGATTAGTCTTGGATAAATGAGAAAAAAAACATTTTATATAATTAAAATATCAAAAACATCATATAATGAAAATTTTCCTTCTTACCTATGTCTCCCCACTGAGATCCATCAAGAATAGATAAGTCGGGATCCCCTCGGAAGTCCGTCCTGACGTACGCATATTTCACCACCATGATTAGCTGATTTCTCATCCATTAGAAGAAAACATCGTCATACTTGACGATGGGCACACCACCGTGATGAGCCATCAAGCCCACCCACATTTTCATCCATGGATCTTGTGGAGTGGGTATGCCCCACTCCACCTGTAGACAAAATATGGGGACCCTCTCCAAGAAGAAGGAAACCAAAATGGACCCATAACCAAACTATTTCAACAGACCATTTTGACACTTTGTCAGTTGCTTTTTCATGTTATTCGAGACACCCTCACAACAGTTGAAGACCCTGGGTTCCATGCACTCTATGGCGTACTGAAAATGGATTTGCAAATCCATGTGGGGAGATGCACTCCCTACCATCTAGGTAATAGTATAAAGGATGGTCTGCAATGGTAAATACCAAATATCTCTAATGGCCACCTTGCCACTATTTTTTTCCGTACCTGGCACGCAATTTTGTGCAACATAGTAATCCATGGGTTCTCCTCCACCCATGATTCATGAGAGTGATACTCGAGAGCCTCAGTGAGACAAACCCATCAGAAATTAAATATCATCTATATCTAATGTGAGTGTATGCATACCCATGCGAAAGGCTTGTTCGTTCACATCCCACATATGAACCAGATACTCTAGCAATCTCACTTGGGCTCTCATGCCCTGAATTTTGAAGAACTTGAGTAATCCACATTGCCTAAGAGCCATAACTGTGCTCGGTTCATTCCCAAAAAAATAGTCTTATTCCTCATGCTCTTGTTCTCTCCACTCGAGAATTTTGACCAAGGAAAACCTGCCAAGTAACATCAAAAGAATATTAGAAACAGAAAAAATCAATTCTTGGAAGTTTTTCTAGGTCATTCTATCTTTTCAAAAGTTGATTTGCAGTCGTCGCAGGGTTGTGCTTTCATGCAAAGCGACGTCATTGCACCCTGTCTTTGATCCCCCTGCGATGATTTCATATCGTCGCAGTTTACAATATCGTGGGCCTACGACGATCTGAAAGTGCATGTACCCTAAAAATATCAACCCAAACTCAACATTAAACCATTAAAAACAAAATTTTAAACCATGAAAATATAAAGAGGTAGAATATTACCTTTTTGATGGAGCGGTTTGCGAAATGATCCACTAGGCGCTCCAGAATCGACAGTTGAAATTTGGGAGAAAAAGATGGTTTTGGGCACTATTTGGGTAAAATTGCAAATGAAATGGTAAAAGGGTTGTTTTGGCCTATTTTATTGGTTTTTTTTACCATATTTTATTGCAAAATTAAAATATTTTTTATATTTTACCCATACCCTAAAGTGTAACCAACTTTGCGAAGTGTTTTTTTTACAGATTAAAAGTTCTAAGGACGAGACATTTGACAGGGTTCCACCATTTTTTTATTGTTTTTGTGTGTTTTTCTTATGAATAGATGCTTTTAGGGTTTTTTAGGAAAGGCTCTGAGCACAGTCTTAATTCTTTCCCACGCTCGTGAAACCATGAGAATGCAATCGAGTTACCTTTTTTCATTTTTCTAACTTGCATTGGTAATACAAAAAACAAACACTACGGAGTATCCTTTAATCTCTTTTCAAGCTCCCTAAACATGAAAATATAGCCGAGGGACCTTGTTCTTTTCACGCTCATAAAAGTATTTGAAGAAAATGTCTGATGAGAGATAGTTTATTTATTTTTTGGTCTCATTAGACTAACTTACGAAAAAACACCTTATGGAGTTCTCTTTAAGTATTTTTCAGACTCTCTAAAAGTGAAAAACCCCTGAGTTTTCTTTCTTTGGACTCATTAAACAAGCATCGAAAGACCCATATGGGATCGAACCACTCCTTCTTAGGGTTTGTTAAAAATACTCTGAGGGACTCATCCGAAGGATGAGCTTACATCACAAGCATATGTTATCCTCCTCAAGCTTGCGCAAAAATAAAGAGGTACTTGCCAAAAATGGTGGGGGGAAATTGAGAAGAAATGTGTCGTTGTATTTGTGTTAGTGGCAGTAAAGTCGCTCTTGAACATGACACCCCCCTTTGCACTATATCCGAGTTGATAAATCCATTTTTCTCTCATTTTACCATCCACAAGTTCATATGTTGGGTCCTCCTTTGAGTCAATGTTTCCAAGACAACTTTCTTGTCATTCATATGTTCAAGAGAATTCCAACCTAAACTATCCTTCTATCAAGTCGGTCGTCTGCAGTTATAAATTTTCTACCATGTCGGCCTTCCTTGAGTTAGTTTCAAATCACTTCATACTCTTATCTACTTCAAATATGTTACATACTTCGTGTCACTCATGGGGGATACATCAAGGCAATCCTATGACGAGTCATTTCTTGTCGACTTCAACTCATTATCTAGGAACAAGACTAAGAAATCACATTGGTACCTTGGAGCTCGCATGCCTCAATAGCAAGTTTTCTCGCTTTCAATAGTGGGTTCATATCATTGGCCCCTGATTGAAATATTTCATTGAGTTTTCGAATTCAAATCATTCATTCACACTCATTGGATTGTGATAGAGTACCTTGGGAGTCATTGACTTCAATGGTGATTTCCCTCACAGTTGTTAACGGTTTTCATTAATGACCAGTAATCAAGTGGTTTCTACCATGTTCAACTTCGACACCTGTAATCACATGGCTAGATTCATACTTAGAGATGATGGAAATGAAGACCCTGGATCTCATCATATCGATCCAGGTTGCGACGGAGTATTCATAAGTTTGTATTGACACATAGATCCACTGTGTATGTCTCGTGGCTATGTCCAAATTTGAATTTTTGTAGAGCATAGATCCACAATATCTTCCTCGTGGCTATGTTAAATCATGATGACATGGATCCACAGTGTATGTTTAGTGATCGTGAATCACTTGACACTTATGATTAGAGTCACTTGTATTCTGAGTATGGGAATGCCTACCTCAGAAAATGGTATATTATTATGCATATGCTTGATTGTTTGCAAGTTCCCGATCGATGTGCTCCTTGTTTTCAACACACACATTCTACAAAGTATTTCAGCTATCATAGGTTCCAACTTCATACTTTGGGGGGCATTATGTTACACATTATTTTGGTCACCCCAGTGATCGACTGACGACATGTCCTTAACTCACTTACATGTTCCCTGAAAATATTAAAAGAGACTTTCTCCATGAGAAAAGTGGTTTTCTTTTCCTCTCTCAAAAAATATAACAAGGAATATCGTCACACCCTTATTTATGCTTGGGGTGTGACAATGCTTTATCGTCGAACTTTGAACCAAAAATGGACTGCAACATCGTCACAGGATTCATGTGCATAGGGTGCGACGATGCTTAAGTAAGGAAAAATTCAAAATTCATGAATGTTCTAGAAGGGAATATTCTAGAAGATGAGGTGGCCTTTGATCAATTTGGATCTTACTCGCTTCTTTGATTTAATGGGATCATTCTAATCTCCTCATCCATCCCTCTTTCACCCTATATAAGGAGGTATCTCTGATGGAAAAGTCTAAGGTTGAAAAGGATAAGGTTTTCATATGCATGAAGAGTTTTGTTATAGATTAAATTGGAGATAGCTTTGTTTTAGCTCTCTAAGCCAGATTGTGGATCTTCTTCATCCAAGGAATTGAAGCAAAGGTTTGTGTGTTTGAGCAAAGATCCATTGAAAGGGATCTTGCAACATCAAGGCATGGGTTGTATTCTCCACTTTCCATTTTAATATAATGCAGCAATACATTTCTTCCCTATAAAGGTGTCTTGGCTTTTATTGTATAAATTCTTGATATTATACATAGAATTAATTAGAATATATATATATATATATATATCTTTTTTCTCTCTCTCTTTGTTGGTTTTTTCTTCTTAAACAGGTTCACCATCCCGCAAATCCAAAGATGGAGCGACAAGGACAACACTAGCGAGGATCAAGCGCCATTTAAAAGGCATGTCACTCGTTCCTCTCTAAACTAGTTTATATGACAATGAAGTCTAAGGTGAAGTTTGTATTATTTCTTGTCTTTTTATAGCTTCATTTGGAAGTTAGGGAGATTATTTTTTGTCCACACTTACCATTTTTTTCCGATAACACCCCTATTACATGTTCCAATACCCAAGAAGAGAAGTATTTTCTAATAAACTGTTAGGGACCTAACCCCCTAACCTATCATGTAGGTAGAATAATATATTTCCATGTAATAAAGGTTGATATTGTTTAATAAGGCCTATTTAATAAATATGAACAATTAGATGTAAGAATACCTAATAGAAGATTCTACTTCTAGAAAGATATTCCTCTATAATGTTCTTTAGAAGATAGAATTAGTATAAATACGAATAAAAGGTATGGGAAGGTATTGTATTGAGTATTATTGTAACAGAGCTCTGCTCTACTAGAGTTTTTCCCATCAAAGAGGAAAATGAACATCGTTTCCTATCAATAAAGGTATTATTTTGGTGTTGTGGATCCATATATTTATTGTTTTGTTTTTATTCTCTACAGTATTTCTATTTTTTGTTGTTGAATCCATTGTTATCACTGCAATATTTATTTGTATGTTATTATAATAGATCGAGTACCTAACAAGTGGTATCAGAGAACATTTGTTTGCAGAAACTGTGGGTAATTTTTTTT
>ML785886.1:400146-411468 GCA_009831015.1 Picea engelmannii
GGCCTCAAGAAGTAAGGACGCCCTGCGTCCGCTACACAGCTCACCATTAGCAGCAAAACCTAGAAGATTTGCAGAGATATGCAATTTATATCCCAGTTGCTAAATCTAGCCTTACAGCCCGTGGGTTGCTCAGGATGTACAGAATCACAACCATCAGCAGTACCCAGACAGTCCAAATGCAATAAAGTATTATAATCTGAGATGTATGGAGGTGCTGGTGGAGTAGGAGGAGGAGGAGCGGCATTTGTGAGACAGCGCTACAATGCATCTGGGTATTCGTCCAGCGGTGGAGAGGACTTAGAGGAGGATGATGCATCAGGGCCTTCAATGGATTATCGCCCCCAATCCTCAAGGCTTAATGGGTGGTACCAGTGACTTGAAACTCTCGTCTGGCTTGCTTCTGCTGTCTTCATCATCTACTGTGGGGATCTTCATTCCAATTTCTTTACATTGTTGCTCCGAGACGAACGAATCAAGAGGTTAAGAAATGGAAAAGAGTTTACAGAAGCGCTGTTAAGAAAGGGCAGTGAAGCCATGACACCAGCGCATACGAGGCCACATGAGCACCTGGGAGCGAGCACGTGGGCCTCATGCAAGGACCCACTGCCCAGGTAAAAAAAAATAATATATATATATATATATATATATATATATATATATATATATATATATATATATATATATTGTTTATTTTTATTTTTATTTTTGTTGTTAATGTCGTATCATTGGAATATGGTAAACGTAAAAATAATAAATAAATAAAATGAGACGTATAATGTATAATAATGGATTAAATTATTTTAGTTTAAATTTAAATGTAATTTAAATTAAATGTAATTTAAATTATAATATTAATAAAATTTAATAATCTTGAAATATAATCTAAATATAGTATAAAAAGTTTTTATAACTCCACCAGATTCGAACTAATGACCTCTAACTAGCCTAAAGTCCCCATAAATCCATGCTAACCACTACACCAAGAGATGTTTGTTAAATTAATTCAACTATATAGTTTAATTTAAATATAGTTAAATTGTGATTATTATAAGTATTAATGAAGTATAAACAAAAAATAATAATAATAATAAATAAATAAAAGGGGGGTTTTGGGGTTTTCTCACCGGTCCCAACTCAATAAATCATTGACAACACGGCCACTAAACACCATAGTGATAACATGAAATCTTAAGATCAAGTCGCAAAGGAAACACCCAAACTAAGTACCGATGAAGGATCTCGCTAAGGGTCAAAGATCATACAATACGTAAATCAGTTAAGGATCTCGCTAATTGATAGTTTAAATAAAGTTAATCAGTTAGACCCGCACTGAACTCAAGGTTGTTTTCTCTCTCAAGACGGATTGACTGAAAGGGGTTTCACCTTCCTTACAAACGATTTCAAGAGGTTGGCGTAGTATGGGAGTTGACTAGCGCAGGACCATATTGAGTATATGACCGGCGCAATATTGGAGTGAACCGACAGACACACACGATTAGCTCATTGTAGGTAGGCCGGCTAATAAGGAGAAGGTCATATCTTTCCAGCAACCCTAGGAAGGAGAGGCGGTATATTCATTAGGAGCGTAAGCCTAGGAAGTCGCGAGTGAAGCGCAAAGCTAGCATAGCCACAGGGCAAAGAAAACCAATATTTGTTTTCGTAGGGACGAAGAAACGAAGCTTATATGCTTAAACCTAACCCTAACCAAGCCAATCCCCTGATGGAGTAACGTCTGTTTACAGACAAGTAAAGAAAACTTACGCCCAACCCTGTTTCTAAAGTTTAGTAGCACCAATTTAAAACATCCTGGAACTCACCCTGACAACTTTGGTTGATGCAGGTCAAAGCCCACAGGATGGTCAGGACTCGAGGAGGTCGAGGCGGGGAAGCGTCGTCGCAAGTACCGCCAGCGCCACCACCACCATTGCCTGAACTTGCCCTCATACTGCGCTCGTTGGAAGCCATCAACGAGACTTTAAAGGGGCGACAACCGGCAGGAACTGAAGTGGAACCCCCACCGTCTGGAACGGGTAATCGAGAAGCGTCTGATCGAAGTATAACTCCATAGGATTAAAAAAAGAAAAAAAAATTGGGTCCTTCCTGCCCCATTATTTGAGACGTGTCCCATTGGATTCTTCTCTTTTCCATGATCACAGTGGTACCTATCGTTTTCAACATTTTTTTTTCTTGTGGACCTGACCCCTTCCTCGCACCCTTATTTGGCACATATCTCATTGCATTCCTCTTTTCACACTGAACACAATTATATATATCATTTTTCACTCTTTTTTCCATGGTCCCACTTCCCCTCTTTCATTCCCCTCCTTCACCCATGACAAGAACTTGCAATTATGAATTCATTCACCTACAAGATGAATTGAAACAACACAAGGTAGACATCCAAATACTAACCTCTAAAATTATTCCAACAATTCTGACTTGGACACCTTCAAGGCTAAAGTTAGAGAAGAATTGGTGGATGTTAAGGGTGAATTGTCATCCCTCACGCAGTGGTTGAAATGGTACTTTGGATATCCCTCCCTCGACCCACTCTAAATATGAGAACTCTTCCCATAATATGGCCCTTCATTCCAATTCCTTTCCTCGTTACCCCCATCTTCCTTGAGTTGAATTGAAAAGATTTGATGGATCTGATCCCACTGGTTGGGTCACTCGAATGGAACATTATTTCTCCTTTCAAGGGATTACCAATGATCTCTCAAAACTTCATTATGGTGTCCTTTATTTGGATACGAAATATTGGAAATGGTGGAAATGGCGTAGAAATACACGCCAGGGGTATGTTTCTTGGACTCGATTTGTGGCATAGTTGTGTGATCACTTTGACACTGACAACCACTATCTTGGTCATTTGACTAAGTTGAATCAATATGGAACAGTGGAAGACTTTATATATGCATTTGAACATTTGGATTTCAGAACATAGGGAATGTCTAATGCCTTCTTCTAGGAATGTTTTATCAGTGACCTCAAAGATGAAATTCGAGCCCAGTTCCTCATGGATCTCGCTCACACTTGGTTGGAAGATACTCAATGTGCTAAGGAAGCCCAAAAAATTCTCTCTTCTCAGATCCACAAACATTCCCTTGTTCCTTGCACTCAACCTACCAATCATGACCCTCCTCCAACTCCCCTCGATATCCAAAAATTAACCCAGGTTGAAATGGCAGAACGCAAACTCAAGGGCCTTCATTATAATTGTGATGAAAAATATTTTTTTCGGCACAAGTGTAAGGAACAAAAGTTTTGTATTTCCATCTCTGAGGATGTTTCTGAATAAGAGATTGATACCCCCCTTATGGCAGAGTTACTCAATCCAACTAATATTACTCCACCCTCTGATCAACCATAAGTAGAACTGATCATTTCGTTGAATGATCTCACTAGATTATCTACTCCCCAAACCCTCAAGATCATTGGCTACATTAAGAATATAAAGTTCATCATATTAATTGATAGTGGTATCACTCATACTCGTATTCATCGTCATATTTCCAAAGAAACCCATTGCTATATACATGCATCCAACAACTTTAAAATCATGATTTCCAATGGAGGTTCCATGAAATGTGGGGGGCGTTGTGAAAATGTGTGTCTCCAAATTGGGAATTACAACCTAAAATATCATATGTTTTCTATTGACATGGGTGGTTGTGATATTTTTCTCATTGTGGAATGGTTACGCACTATTGGTCCCATCCTCATGGATTTTAAGGAATTAACCATGCAATTCCAATAGGTGGGACAACAATATGAATTCCAAGGAATCACAATAGGCTCCTCTTAGATCATTAGTTCCCATCGAATGGAAAAGATCCTCAAAAAAGGTCATTCCAACATTATTTTCCAACTCCATTCTATTCAAGAAATTGAGACACATATGGTTCCTCCTAACCTCCAATGTATCATCTACAAACACCAAGGTGTTTTTTCCACTCCCCAGGGACTTCCTCCTTCTCGTGGTGTTCATGACCATTCCATTCCTCTCATACCCAATAGTCTTCCTCCCAATTTTCACCCTTATCGTCATCCCTTTTCCCAAAAGAATGGAATTGAGAAATTTGTTCAAGAGTTACTAGCCACGGTTTTTATCTGCCCTAATACCAGCTCATGTTCCTCCCTTATGGTACTCAAAAAATAAGGTACTTGGCACATGTTTCTAGACTTTCGCACCCTCAAAAAACTCACCATCAAAGACAAATTTCTCATTCCTGTCAATGATGATATCTTGGATGAATTAAGTGGTTCTCAGTACTTTACTAAATTTGATCTTCATTTTGGATACCACTAGATACATATGCAAGAGGAAGACATTCCTAAGACTGCTTTCCATACTCATGAGTGTCGCTATGAATTCTTGTTCATGCACTTTGTCCTATGTAATTATCCCTCCACTTTTCAAAGTCTCATGAACCATGTTTTTCATCCTTTTATCCATCATTTTTTCCTCTTCTTATTTGATGATATTCTCATCTATAGTAAAACCTGGACAAGTCATATTACCCATGTGAATCAACTTCTCAGACTCCTCTCTTAGCACCAACTTTTTCTCAAGAAATATAAATGTGCCTTTGGAGCTTTGAAAGTGGAGTACTTGGGTCATATTTTCAGCAAGGATGGTGTAAGGGTGGATCCTAAGAAAATTGAAGCTATGCAGGATTGGCCATGCCCAAAAACTCTCAAGAGATTGTGTGGTTTTCTGGGTTTAACAGGGTATTATCACAAGTTTTTTAATAATTATGGAAAAATCCTAGTGCCTCTTACTTCTCTACTCAAAAACAATTCTTTCACTTGGACTCCAAAAGTTGATCAATCATTCGAAGAATTGAAAGAATCCATGTGCACAACTCCTGGCTTGGCCCTTCTTGACTTCACAAAGAATTCTGTCCTCGAATATGATTCCTCATGGAAGGAATTGGAGAAGTACTCATGTAAGAGGGTAGGCCCTTGGCCTTCACTAGAAAAAAACTCTCGAAGAAACATCTTGGCCAATCCAGCTATGAAAATAAAATTTTGGCCATTTTGCATGCTATGGATATCTGGAATCCTTATCTATTGGAGAAATGGTTCCAAATTAAAACAGACCATCAAAGCCTTAATTATTTCCTATAACTGAGGATTTCATCCTAGGAGAAACAAAAATGGGTGACCAAGCTATTTGGATATGATTATGAGATCATTTATAATAAAGGAAAAGAAAATGTAGTGGTTGTATCTCTTTACAAAAAGTACGAAGAAGAAGGATCCCTTTTTTCCCTCTCCTTCATTGTACCAGATTGGATCCAAGTTTTTCGCTAGGAATGGTTGCAAGACCCCAAAACTTCTTGACTTATCCAACAATTGCAAGACAATTCTCTAGTTTCTCCAATGTACTCTTGGCACAATGAAGAACTTAGCTACAAAGGTCGTATGTATTTAATCCATTATTTGCAACTTAAATCCAGAGTGCTTTATGAGCTTCATGCTTCACCCACCATAGGGCATTCCGAGTTTACCAAAACCTATGAATGAATTAAACGTTCTTTTTTCTGGGATGGTATGAAACAAGACATTTTCACCTTTGTGGCTAATTTTGATGTATGTCAACACAACAAAGGGGAAATTGTCAAAGCTCTAAGCACATTACAATCGCTTTCGATTCCACCAGCCATTTGGAGGGACATTTATATGAATTTCATTTTGGGATTACCTAAATCCAACAATAAGTCATTCATCATGGTGGTAGTTGATGATCGTCTTTGCAAATATGCTCATTTTTGTGCTCTTCAACAACCATTCACAACATCCACAGTGGCTCATATTTTCATGGATCATATTTTCAAGCTTCATGGCATGCCTCATTCTATCATATCTGATAGAGATCCCACTTTCGCCAACAATTTTTGGTAATAACTATTCAGGCTCCAGGGAACTTAATTACATCTCAATACTGCTTATCATCCCTAGACTGATGGCCAAACTAAAGTTGACAACAAGTGTTTGGAAACATATTTTAGGTGTTTTTCATATGACCGGAAACATTAGTGGGCTCAGTGGTTACCCCTAGCTGAATGGTTGTATAAAACATCTTACAATACTACTACTCGCATGACTCATTTTGAAGCAGTATATGAATAAAATCCCTCGTCAGTTCTTTCCTAGATACCAAGGGTCTCAAAGGTTTAGGAGGTTAAAAAAACACTTACATTTTGTACCTCCATTCTCTATGATCTCAAAGACCATTTGGTCATGGCTCAAGATCATATGAAACAACAAGCAGATCAAGGACATTCAGAATGTTATTTTGTTGTAGGAGACTAGTTGTTTCTTCATCTACGGCCTTACAAGTAGGCTTCACTCAAATTTGAACATTGTCAGAAGCTTGCTCCCAAATTTTATGGTCCTTATACAATTATCAAGTGCTTGGGACCAATGGCCTATCAGTTAGCTCTGCCCAGTCATTATAAGATCCATCATGTTTTTCATGTCTCATGCTTAAAGAAGGTGATTGGAACTAAGTGTCAAAATCAAACCAATATTCCTGAGTTGGATGTTGAAGGTTCCATATGGTTGTATCCATAGGTAGTCTTGGACCATCGTGAACTTCATCTCCATATGTGCACCATCAAGGAGGTGTTAATGCAGTGGAAAGATACAACTCCAGAAGATGCCACTTGGGAGAGGACCATTATTCTCCAGGAATTTCCTCATCTCAAGCCTTGAGGACAAGGTTGTTCTTCAAAGGGGAGGGCATGTTAGGTCCCTAACCCCCTAACCTCTCATGTTGGTAGAATAATATATTTCCATGTAATAAAGGACGATACTAGTTAGTAACTCCTATTTAATAAATATGAACAAGTCAATGTAAGAAGACCTAATAGAAGCTTCCACTTCTAGAAAGATATTCCTCTAGAATGTTCTTTAGAAGATAGAATTAGTATAAATAAGAATAGAAGGTATGATAAGGTCTTGTCTTGAGTATTATTGTAATAGAGCTCTTCTCTACTGGAGGTTTCCCCCTCGAAGAGGCAAGTGAACATTGTTTCATATAAATAAAGGTATTATTCTCGTGTTGTGGATCCATCTATTTGTTGTTCTGTTGTTATTCTTTGTAGTATTTTTATTGTTTATTGTTGAATCCATTGTTATCACTGCAATATTTATTCTTATGCTATTATAATAGATTTGGTACCTAACAGAAACCCCATCACGGAGAATGTGTGATGATATATGGTATGGTTTGGGGTTTAACTTTGTGAGTTGTATTGCATAGTCATGTGAGGCTATGTACGATATCAATCCACATGAGTTCCTTTGGAATGAGGGAGCTCTTATGCATTGAGTTTCCCTTTCCTTGGAACTATGTCTTTGCACCCCTTATTTGTCTTTTTATTTGTTCATTTAACTTTTGTTGGATTTTGACTTTTACTTTGTTTTACTTAGTGTAATGTCCCTAGGCCAAACCCAATTGTAAATGTAAATGCAAACGTACTTAAACTCGTGAGTTGTTTGATATCATTTTTGTATGCACCTTTCATGGCATAGTGTGTGCATGTACTGCGCAGTACAATTAGGAAGGGTGCACATTCCAGGATATCGTGCGCAACAACTTAAGTGTGCGTGATTTTGAGGCCAGGGAGCCTTTGTGTATATGTTGTGTTTTATAGGCTGGTGAGCCAGTTCTGTGATTATTAGGCCGAAGAGCCTAGATGTTAAAGTCCAGTGTGCCTACTTTTGTATATGTCTCAGCATTAATATAAAATACATCATTGCGCGTAGACTGACCATGATAAAAGAGTATGGAGGACTAAACTCCACTAGTAGGGAAAGGGTTGGGGCTAAAATTTAAGGAAAAGGGGTTAAGCTAGGGAGCTTAAGCCAAAAAGAAATATTATATTAATATTTCTTAAATCATAAAGTATGGATAATTTTTTTATCCTAAGTTCTAAAGTTGGGGACAAGTGGGCCAAAGTAGCTCCCAACATGACAAGTGTCAAGTTGGGAACATGCATACATATTGTTGGAACTTAATTCATTTTCCATCACTCCTCCCATCATTCATTCGTCCAATGAATCATCCATGAGTATTTGAACACTCATTGAGCTATCTTACATACTTTCATGTCACCGTACTTGAACATGTATCCATAGCCATACTTTTTTTTGTATCTGGTTAGCTTGGGAGCTAGACTAAAGAGGCGGGTTGTCAAGCCCATGAGAAATTCCTCTCTGGGTGAGAGATTTGTTGGGAATTGATTTCCTGAAGGTGCTAAACTACAGCTACAGGGATATGAGACTTCATGTCCGGCCTATTGCTAAATCCCGGAAAGGAAGTGGGGCAGCCAAAGGACTGTTGAGCAGAGAAGGGGAACACTTCCTAGGGTGGGACAGGCATGTGGGGAATGAGAGACTGTAGGTTGTTAGTTTGAGTTGGCACCTGTGACGAAGTCTTTCCCATTGTCTATGAACCATTAGCCTGGTTAGGAATCCCTTTACCCGAGTGGATTTTAGTCCCATCTCGGGGGTGACCCACTGTTGAGAGTGATGAGCAGTGTGGTCTAAGGATGGGAGGTTCGTGGAAGGTCTGCATGTAGTTGGTGATATTCTTACCAATATAACTGTCAATTGTGTGATGAATTTACATGTTGCATTATTATTTACGTGTTTATTTTTATGGGTTTATCCTATGTGTGTTTATAATTGTGTTTATATTTATGGGTATTGTCTGCATATGTTGCATGCATATGTTTACGGTCATTTCCGCATGAATCTATGTATTTACAGTATGTATTTGTCTGTTTACGTTTTATATATAAATTTCTGCAAGAGTTCTGTGTGTATATATTTTAATTGCATACAATTCAAAAAATTTATGTGGCATAACTCAGTTGGATGTCGGGTATGTTACAGTATGTTCCGCAGAGAGAAAGAAAACGTTCTCTTGTGTATCGTGGCTCAGCCTAGGTGGTCGGGGATGTTACACTTAGTATTTTTTAGATATGCATTTATTTCATAAGACTTGGAGTGATGACCTTATGGAAAGGAGGCATTGCCCATACTTTTTTTTCTTTGGTTTTTAATATTTCTTTTCTTTTCATTTTCTTTGCATTTTTATTTTTTTTATCTTTCTCTTTATTTATTTTATATCTATATGCATCAACATTAAGAATTCAATCTCCTTGTTCTCATGGTATTATGAAGCATGAACCTATATGTGTGACATATGAAAACCAACCCAAGAGTGAGGAATGAAAATTGGGAAGGATGGAAAATGTTAATTATGGGTTAGAATATGGGCTCACTACACCTTTGAAATCCCCCCAGTAATAGAACACTTCCCAAGAGAGACAAAACTTATCTAGGAGATGATGATGACCACCAAGGTGAACAAGGAAAAAGGCACAAATTTAAAGCGACATGATCCATTATTCGGCTCAACCAGTGGTCGGTACTTTGATGAAAAATACATAAGTCATTAACACTTAATATGAAGAAATGAAACAATGTATCTCATGTATGTCAAGTACCATAACCATCAAATGAGAGTGAGTTGAGAAAAATGTGGGAAACATCATCTTTCAACTATCTTTGGAGAACCATGGATGTCATATGTGGAACTTCTATCTAATGTAAAGATCATAGAAGAAATATCTCCTCTAGTTACCCATAGATGTGAGTGGGGCAACATACCCTCTTTATTAAATAAGACTCACTAGGTAGTTGGTACTCATTAATGATGGGACTGCAAGTAGTTAGAGTTTTTCTATTGAGAATATATTTAAATAGCTAGGAGGATAAGGAATGTTTTGTTGAATATGTGGTATTTGGAGCTTTTCTCAATGAAAGGTTGTGCCACCTCAAGAGACAAAGGAACATTGTTTTATTTCTTATGATAAATTATTAATACAAAGGTACATTTCACATATTTCATCTTATTTGTCTCTTATATCTTGTTTTTGCATCTATAATCTTTGTATACCTAGTTTATGTTTCAAGTTTAAAGGTTAAGGAAAACTACACTAACCTCTTATCAAAATCTATCTGAATTGTGTGGGAGCTTCTTATTCTATTGGGACATGATATCCAAAGACTTCCAAGCAAGATGTAAGAGCATAATCTACTAGGATAATTGAACTTGGGCCAATTTAAGAAAATTCTCATTTTTTAACCATTAAATCACAACTTAAATAACAAAAGATAATAATCTTTAAGAAACCAAATAACATGAAATCCAGTAAAAGTAAAATATCAACACCTTTATAAACCCAAATAACTTGAGATCTAGTAAAAATGAAATATTAGGACAAAGGCATAAGATCTAAAAGACATGGTCACTTAGATACCTATTAATATAAATATTACTAATAATTATTGAGACCTAATAAAGATGAAATATGAGAAAGGCCATGATCATTTGATACCTATTGATATAAACATTACCAATAGGATAAAAGAGCTCACACACAAGTAAAATAGTAAAGACAAGTAAGGAAGAATGATGGTTTATTTAAACTGTAAATGAGATTCAATAAGAAAAATAATTAGGTGGAGAATTAGCTTAAGAGATAAATATATATAAAAAAATGCTTATAAGAAAGTATAACACATTTAAAAATTATAATAATTCATGAAAGTATTTTTTATTAAAAAAATAAAGGATTTTCAAACATTGTGGAAAAATTTAGGGTGGAATCACGAAGGTGGGTTACACTTTCGTGACAATCTAGTCTCCAAAATTTCAAAAAACAAATTTTCGGCCGAACTAAAAATATTTTTCGGCCGAAAGATATTATTTTCGGCCGAATTATTGTTCGGCCGAAAAAATAAACGTCAAATCGAACGGAGCCATAACCGTGCCCTCGATTTGCGTGTAGAATTTTGCTCGGTCGGATATTTTATTTCCGGCAATACGTTTTCGGCCGAAAGATAGTTCAGTCGAAAGATTGTTCGGCCGAAAAATAGTTCGGCCGAAACATAGTTTGGCCGAACTATCTTTCGGCCGAACTATTGTTCGGCCGAAAGAGTTTTTATATATTTGCCACACATCGCTTGTGCAACGTTTGGAAAATTGTTTTGGTGTATTAGCTGTGAGTCGTGGTAGCAGTGGTCGCCGAGGTCGTGGTAGTAGTGGTCTCCGATTTCGTGGTAGCAGTGGTCGTGGTAGCAGTGGGCGTCGAGGTCGCAGCGGTCGTGGAGAAATTTCGAGCGCCGGGGAAAGGTAATTTTCGATCGCGTTTGCGTATGGTTTTCATTCGGTTTGCGTATGGTAATTTTCGATCGCGTTTTTGTATAGTTTTCGTATGGTAATTTTCGGTCTGCGTA
>ML785887.1:0-10621 GCA_009831015.1 Picea engelmannii
GTTAAAAATTATTTCATTTATTGTTACATAATTTAATATATTAATTAAATAATGATAAAATCTAATTAGTTAAATAATTTAATTACTTAATTAAATTAATGATTTCAATTATTTAATTAGCTTTATTACATTAATGATTTAAATTACATTACTTAATTATATTTATTAATTAATCCATTTAGGGCATTACAGGATTGTTGCCACAAAGGTTGACCCTAGATTTCCTAGTCATGCTTTGGGTAACCTGAGATGAAATTCGTGTAGAAAACCCATTCACAATGTGTGAGGAATCCCCTGTTTTTTTTGTATGAAATTCATCATTAAGAGACAAATCTTCATATTGATCCATGGCTTGGTTTTGATGGATAGCCTGGTCAATAATACCATTATTCGACACAGGGGCCGATGGTAGGGTTTCATTTGTAGAAACATCGTTTGAACAATTTTGATGTAAAAACCTAGAAATCCCATGAGGACTTTCTTCTCCTAAGGAAACATTAGTCACCTGAGTGGGGTTTTCAGAGAAGTTATTCCTCATAACAAAATTATCCCACGAATCCCTAATATGAAAAAGACTATATTCGAACAATAATCTAATTAGGACGTAATGAAAAAGGCTCATATCAAGGTTCTAAAGACCTCTTTGCTAAAATTTGGACATCTTCATGAGGATTTTCAAGATGTAATAGGGAAAATTTAGTTCATACCCTAGGAAAACCATTAAGAGTTGAATGTGATAATATAACACCAAGATGTATCAACCTTCACATGTAATGAATTCCTAATGATGAAGATAAGGTTCTGCCATGGATTTTTTTAGAAAGGTCATAGGCATACCTTGGTTGTGGTAGCTTGATTTTTTAGATGTCAGGAGCTTTCTCCAAGGGATGTGTTTGACCAGGAAGTTCTTGAACCATATTTCACCAACAAGTGGAAATCGGGTGATCCAGATTATTTTGAGAACGACACGAGAAAAGAAATATTGTAGAGATATAACAAGGAAATACATAGAGATATTGCCAGAAACACATAAATATAGTGAAACCCAACTTCTATTAATGAATAAGAGAGAAAAACACTATAGAACACAAACTGGTAGAATGGGGTAGCTTATCTATGAAAAAGAAAGAGATGTTGGCTACACTTCATTTGCAAAAATCTTTACATCACACTCCATTGCATGCTTGAAAGGCCTCCTTCACCTCAATTATATATGAGAGAGTGAGAGGAGAACAATTCCCATGATGCATGTGGGATAATTTAATATAAGTTTATAAAATTCCATAGGCATGTAAAACAATATGACTTCATGGGCATTCACCCATCCTAGTACTACTCTATCTTGAGTGCGCTTAATTTCAAAGTTCTAATGGGATCTAGTGCATTAACGCTATATTGTAGGCATGTACATAAGACCACTAGGAAATCACTACATGATGTCTGTAATTAACAAATGAATATGGTATTGCATTCCATTACCCATCAAAAGGGTGAATATCATGGTTTATCAAAACCACAGGCTCGAAATGTTTCTTCAATGGAAAAGGTGGATGGCCACCAAGATCCACCTGGATCATTCCTCCCCCCATTGCGTCAAGTTCCCTCGGGAGATGGGGAATCTTCTACTGAATCTAAACTTTGGTGAGCCACTTGCCTTGTTGAAGTAGATTTCTTGCTTGTACTTTGCATGTGGAGGTATTTCATGAATCCGTTGGAAGTGTTGGATCCATTCAATAGATTTGGCTGCACGATCTGCCTTGGTATGAGTGTGGAAGGAATCTGTATTTGAATATGCAACAAGAAGAGTCACATCAATGGGGGCTAATGGTTGGAACCCCAAACATACATGAAAGGGTTCATGGCTGATAGAGCTATGATTAACATATGGAATAATCTCATTCTCTTTGTGCTCCTCTACCATATTGTCGACCTGCTTCTTCTGGATAGAAAATTCTTGGGCCAAGATTGTAGTGGTCACAATGGCCCGTTCACCATCTGACTGGATCATGAAGAGGGAAAACTTTGTGGTATGATATATTACTTTGCAACATTGTTTTTTCCGAGAACAATGAAGTGGCAGTAGTCAGGGCTACCTCTGGTACCCTGTAGAGCTAACCTCCTAGAGTAACATTGACATTGTGGTACCGAGACTCATATATAGTGTGACATTTCCACATATATGGTTGTCCTAAAAGAACATCACAGACTTCAAGTGGGGAAACATCACAAACTACCTCATCCTTGAAGGGATTGATGCCATAGGACATGAGACACTGCTGACTAACATGGATGTCTCGTCTCTGACTCAACCATCTGATGGTGTATGGTTTGGGGTGTGACAATGTTGGAAAATTCAATCTCTTGACAACATCAACGAAGATCAGGTTCTTCTGAATCTCACTATCAATAATGAAATGCAGTGGGGTCCCATTTACCCACATCTCTGAGTGGAAGAGGCGCTCCCCCTCTTCAAGATCCTCTGGTTCTTCTGGTTGTATTCTTGTGGCCACAATGGTAGCAGTGGGTTTTGCATCAATTATTTGTTTTCCTTTATGGTGCTCTGAATCAAAGTATGAGTTAGGTTTTGATTCTTTTTCTTTGAGCTCCACCACCAATGAATATTTCGAGCGACATTCATCGGTGTTGTGCCAAGGGATTTTGTGGAAATAACACCACTTTATGGTGTATTTCTTAAACTTCCCGTTACCCTTGTTTTCCTTCATCTTGGAAAAGATCTCTTGAGTTTGTCCTTCCTTGTTGATATATCCTTCGTTCCATGAGTTAGGGTTGTTGTTTCCATGCTTTTGTTGTAGAACATTTTCAAATCTAAAATCTTGCTTACTTCTCTTCTTGAATTTCTACTCAATTTTGACTGCATATCGATAAGCAGTTCCCAGTGAGGAGATTCCAAAGAAATACATCTCTATTTGGATGTACTTGTGCAGACAACTATGATACTTCAAAACTAGGTGCCACTCAGAGTCTTTGATACCCATATTTGAGTGCAAGGTATGAAAGATGATAGTGTACTTCGACACCGTCTGGTCTCTTTTTTGACATAGTCATCCATCTATGTACTATTCATCATAGTTCTCAATAGGGTAGAACTCCTCCTTTAGGGCATCTACAAAAGCATCCCAAGTGGGTTCTCTCTCGAATGTTGTAGATTCATCCGTGATGTACCCCTCCTAGTAACCTTCCCACCAAGCCTTGACACGGGGAAGGGATTTAAGGAGCACGAAGGTGATCTTTTCATTGTCAGAAAAGTTTTGGACAAAGTAATAACCTTCCAGTAGATTCAACCATTTTCCTAGAGAATTTGCATCTATATGGATTCAAATAAGAGAATATCAAAATTGACTTGTACCTTGAAGGGTGTCACACCTTCCAAATGGTTGCTTGTCGAAGATGCCTTGGCTGCCATCGATAGTCGTTGAAGGATTCGATAAATTTTTTACATCATCTCGTTCCTTTGTCACACAAGGGCTTCCTTGAGAAATGTCTTGAAAGGATATCCTACTCTATCATCTCTCTTTTATTCCACCATGGGAGGTTGCTTAGGAAGGAGAGAGTGGTTGTCCTCAAGAGAAACTAGCCCGAGACCCAACTCTCTATACCCTGACGTTGTTGGGGACATGCTCTGAAAAACGACAAGGAGAAGACTACTCTGATACCAATGATCCAGATTATTTTGAGAACGACATGAAGAAATAAATATAGAAGAGATATAATAAGGAAATACACAGAGATATTGCCAGAAACACAGAAATATAGTGAAACTCAACTTCTATTAATGAATAAGAGAGAAAAACACTATAGAACACAAATTGGCTGAATGGGGTAGTTTATCTATGAAAAGAAAGATCTGTTGGCTACACTTCATTCATTAAAAGATTTACATCACACTCCATTTCATTCTTAAAGGGCCTCTTTCACCTCAGTTATATATTAGCGAGTGAGAGGAGAATAATTCCCATGATGCATGTGGGATAAATTAATCTAAGTTTATAAAATTCCATAGGCATGTAAAACACTAGGACTCCTGGGTGGTCACCCATTCCGATACTACTCTATCCCGAGTGTGCTTAATTTCATAGTTCTAATAGGATCTGATGCATTAACGCTATGTTGTAGGAATGTACATAAGACCACTAGAAAATCATTACATGATGTCTCTAATTAACTAATGAAGATGGTATTACATTCCATTCCCCATCAAAAGGGTGAATATCATGGTTTAACAAAACCATAGGCTGAAAATATTGCTTCAATGGAAAAGGTGGATGGCCACCGAGATCAATATTCTAGTATTTTTACCTCTTTTAGTTATTTTAGCATCTTAATTGGCTAATGGAGCCTTAAAACCCGTTAGAGTAGATTATTCCAAATGACTTGGGTTAAATAGACAACCCCAGACCAGATCTTCCCTTCTCGTTGACAGTGTGTCATAAACGCCCATCAACAAATGACACTAGAAGGAGGGCCTGAAAGTCATTGATAACACAAGGAGTTCGTAAGACTCCCCCAAACAATCGTTCTCCTGTCATGACACGTATTCTCTCAAACTCTACCATTATAACTGATATAACCACTTCGTTAGAAGCTACACCTGAAATTCTCGCAGAACCTGTGACACCGATTCCTTAAGGGATTGATGTACAAGAAATTATCCGTAATTCTTGCCAGTCAATTTAAGAACCCAAGGTGCATTATCCTGACTTAGACAATCTGGTGGACAACTAAATCAACCCCTTGATTTTTCCAATCTACAAGAAGATCCTCTTGGCACTGGTCTACCTGATCACACATTAGGTGATAATATTACCGATCCTTTTGAAGCACTAATCCTAGGTGCTGGGGGATCTTGTCTTCCACCATCCCCACCTGGGTCTTCTCCACCCTCTTCAAGAGAAGAATCCTCTAACGAAGGAAGTTCTTCATCTAGGCAATCTCAAAATTCACCCCCACCAACTCCCATAGCTAACCAAAGCAATCCCTCTAGACCTTGGCTCGATCAAGATGTCGTGGCAGTACCTGGACCTCAACATTTGTTACCCAAACATCCTGAAAAGTGGTTACCCAAATTTGACTCAGATTCGAAGAAATCAGTCGAGGATCATATCAAGAAATTCATGTTAGCTTTTATTCTTCGGAATGTCGAAAATGAGGATGCCATGTGTAGAATTTTCTCTTACACTTTTGAGGGAAATTCCTCCACTTGCTATTTTGCACAACCCCAAACTATTGTTTCTTGGGATAAGTTTGAGAACTTTTTATTAGAAAAGTTCGTAGATGATAAATCTCCAGAAGTTATGCTAATGGAACTATCCAACATGAAAATGAACCCTAAAGAGAAAGTTAAGGATTTCAATCAGATATTCCTTACGCTTAAAAACAAAATTCCTACAGAATCAATGCCTGCTGAAAACTTGATTGGTTCATACTATGCTAAATCCCTACACCATAATATAGCTATATGGGTTAAGAGGTCTAACAAAAACACGTTACTAGAAGTTTTTGAGGAGGCAGTCCTTATTGAAAAGGACATTCTTAGTTTAAAGGATAATGTAAGTATGGAAGCTGAATCAACTTCCTCTTCCAAAAAGAAGATATAAATCCTTACTAGACCTCCCCAAAATAAAAAAGAACAAGAAACTTTAGACTTGGAAAGTTTACAGAAAGCCTTTCAAAAGTTATCTAATCAAGTTGTAGAATTGAAAATATCTGCTGAAGAAGCATATTCAAGTAAAGGAAACTTTAGAACACCTTTTAGGAAACCTTTTCCTCCAAACAAACCAAATCTGACCACAAAAGGTCTGAATTTTGAAGGGTTACAATATGATTTACAATCAATATTAGAGGCAAATGATAATGTTGTTTTTGTACCGCCCGAAAACTAAAATGACATAGGTGAAGAAGAAACACCTGATGAGGAGGACTCATATCCTCCAGTCTTCGGACATCTTTCTGACAGTATTTTCCAAGATAATTTTGAAACTGTCCATAAAAATGAACATGCATATAATACTCGAAGTATGGTGCAAAACACATCCTCACATGAGACAAGTAAAAATGTGGTATCCAAACAACCAAAACAGATTGAAACAACACAAAACCCTATTTCCCTAGATTTAGAATATGTTTTGGTTGAAGATCTTAAAAAATTAAGGGCAAATATATGAATTTTTGAACTGCTTAAATTCCCTCTTATCCTACAAAAAATGCTGCGAAGTATTGCTTATAATAGTAAAACAAATGATCCTTTAAGCAAAAAACAACATAAAATGGCGTAAATAAAACAAAAGACATCATGGGTAAAAGATAACCTTAAGATCATAATAAAAAGGACACATCAGAGAAGACTGCAGGGAATTTAGATAAAATTATTTTAGATACAACAGTTTTCTTCTCCCACACCACGAAAAAATGTACTACCATTCTTGTTAACTTTCGAAATTTTCAACAAAAATGTGCATAATTGTATGGTTGATTCTGGGGCCTTATAAAATGTAATGCCTCTGTTTGTTTGTCAAAATATTGATGGTGAAGTCGAACCTTTCGATTTGAAAATCATTCAGTTAGACATAACTAATGTCACAATTGTTGGTGAACTTAAGGATGTATTAATTAGATTGTCACCTAACCCAAAAGTCCACTAGGTAATTGATATAGTTGTCGTTGATATTGTCAGACAGTTGGCTTAGGTTGATGGATAGTTGGTATGGATTGTTGGTTATCATTGATGTCAACCATTGGAGAGTGATATTATAGATTGATGTCAACCCTTAGTGATTGATGTCAACCATTGGAGAAAGTCTGGTAGCGAATTTAGGTAGCACAAAGGTTTGGGTAATGGACCCAAGGTTGTTTCAAGTATAATAGTATGAGTTTTAATATATTTGAAGGTAAGATTATTCTATATGGATAGTAAATGTCATTCCATTTCCGGTGGTATGTGGAAAGTTACATAACTCCTCATGGTTAGAGAGTTATGGCCATAAGAAGATGGAGAACCCAGGTTTGGGTAATGGACCCAAGTTTGTTTTATGGATAATGGTATGAGTTTTGATATTTTTGCAAGGTATGCCATTTTTGCTATAAATCCTTTTCTGAGAGGTTCCAAGTAGTGAAACATGGAGGAATTGCATAAAACACACTGAAGAACATTGTGTACTATTTTTCAGATATTTATTCATTACCGATACATAGTTATGATTATTTCAATTTAGGGTTGTTGACTAAACCAAAACTAGTCATGTGAGACTAAATTTTTTTTTGATGAAAATGCTAGTCTCTTGTTGTTAAAGTTAAGGAAGGTTTGTAGGTATGTGATCATATACACCAGGTCTATTACAGAGTTACAAATCATATTTGGATGATGAAATTGATGAGGGCATTTGGTTGAGGTACATGTCGGGTACATGGTTGAGACAAGTAGTTAATGAATTGGCACATACATGAGGTGTATAGTTGATGATGTTGGTACATATTGATGAGTCATAGTTGATGAGTAGTTGATACATGATTGGTACATATTTGGTACATGGCTGGAGGCACTTGTTAGTAGTATTGTTGACACATGGTTTATGTATGATGTAGCATACTTGTATTATTAGAAGCACATAATGATCTTGGTGGTGATTATGAGTTGTTGTGTTATGCTTGGTTGATGCACATCTTTGAGAGTTGTCTTGGTGATTGATCTTGGTGAGTAGATCTGATTTGGTTGATAAGATTGATGAGACATGTTGTTGTGATAGGTTGTTTGGACAAGTTGTTGTGACATGTTATTTGTACAGGTTTGGTGCATGGTTGATGCACTTGTTCATGGTACAGGTTGAGGTACATTTTGGTGCATGGTTGATTCAATTGTTTGTGGTACAGGTTGATTATAGGTTGTTTGGTACAGGTTGGTGCATGGTTGATGCACTTGTTTATGGTATAGGTTGATTATAGGTTGAGGTACAGGTTGATGCATGGTTTATATTATTGGTACAGGTTATTTGGTGCAAGTTGATTGGTACATGTTTACAACAGTGTATCTCATAGTGATAGTGTGACAATGGTTCCATCATTCTACTTATACGTCAGGGCGGTTGGACGGGGCAAGGACAGGTGGTTGTAGCCACCTTTCGGTTGTAGCTGGAGAAAATAGGGGGTTGTAGCCTCCTTCTGGTTGTAGCGAGAGAATAGGGGAATTTGAGATTCCCTTAGGTTGTATCCTGAGAAACTAGGGGGTTGGAGCCTCTTTCCAGTTGCAGCTGGAAAACAAAGGAAGTTGGTGCTTCCAATGAATGTAATTCTTCAAGACATATAATAAAAAACGTTCCGTGGTTTTCTCCCACTTTGGGTTTCCACGTAAAACACTGGTGTACTATGTATGTGCATGATTGTTCATTTGTTCATCGACAATTTACTTCGCAGTTATTGGATGATAATGATACATTGATATAACAATTGGATTATATGGTTAAAAAGGATTAAATTTCTCTATTACTGATTCACACCCCCCGCTCAGTAATCCAACAATTGGTATCAAAGTCGGTTCCTTTAGGAAACAATTTAACCACTGGAAGGAGATCATGGATTATTCTGAGAATGGAGTACCAATGTTTAATGGTCAGAATGGTTTTAAGTATGAGACATGGAGCATAAGGACGAAAGTATTTTTACAGGCACAAGGACATTATATTTGGCTATCAGTTGTTATAGGATATGATAGTTCAAAAAGGGCAAAGACTGTAGCCAAGAAGGAATTGAGGAAGAATAACAAAATAACAATGGATTTCATTTGGGAAGGATTACCTAATCTGGTAAGAGAAAAGGTTGGTAAATGTTCATCAACAAAATAACTTTTGGATAATTTACATGACATATATTCTTCACCCATCAAAGATTCATAAAATGTCAAAGAGGATGCAGATACAAATCAAGAAGAATTATGTTCACCATGTCAAACAGATTCAGAAGATGAAGAGTACATAATCACTAGAGGTATGTTGTTTCGTTTTAATTGTGAAAAACGTGGACATCTTGAAATAGAATGCCATGAAGGAAATGAGACAGAAAAACTAATTGAAAATGAAGACAATTATGAAGAAGAATTGATTAGTGCTTTAGATGAACTAAGATAAGAAAACAATTCACTTAAGAAAGAATTGATGAAACAAAAGTAAAGTGTTCACATTTTTGAAGAAGACCAATAGGTCATTGAGAACTTAAGAACTCAGTTAGAAGAAGCCATAAAGATCAAAGAAAATCTTGAATATCAAAAGAAGTGTTTGGAAACCAACATAGCAGCACAGAAGGAAGAAGAAAAAATGAGAGAGAAGATATTGACAGATCATCTTAAGGAAAGAACTAACGATCTAAACCAGCTTGAGGCAGAGTTTGGTCAAGAAGAGAAAGGACTTGAAGAAGAAATAATCACATTAAAAATTCAACTTGAAGAAGAGAATAGAACAAAAGAAGTCATGAAGTCTCAGATAATGAAGAAAGAAGAAGAAGTTGAGAATCTTGAAGAAGAAGTTGTCACATTGAGAAGTAAAATCGTCAAGCTCAACAAAAAGGTTGAAGAGAAAAAAACATCCACATTAGTTATAGAGAATGAAGAGAAGCAATCTAGGTTGCTAGAAAAGAAGAATGAAGAAAATATAAAGAGTTATGCAGAAGTACTCAAAGGAAGGAATTATGGTCAACGAGAATCTAAGAAAACTATTGAAGATACATATTCAAGAAGACCATCCATGTTCAAGCCACAAAGAATCTTCAGTCATGATCATGATCAGTCAAGGCAAAAATTCAGAAGGACTATGCCACAAAGAAGATCATTCACTCCTAGGTATGCAAATTTATTTTATGGTAATTGTTTTTATTGTACTAACTTTGGACATAAGGTTGAAAATTTTAGGGATTATAAAAGAAATGTTCAAGCAAGAAGTGCCTATGTGGTCACACGTAACAATGAGTGTTACAAATGTCATAACTATGGACACATATCCAGTGATTGTAGAAGCATGATCAATACTTCCATGAAAGAGAATAATGATATTAGATATAAGAAAGTATGGTTAAGAAAACATGAAGAACAAGTGAACAAAGACCAGGTACCAGAGATCACAAGATTGGCAATAAAACGAGATGAAGAAAATTCTACAGAGAAAAGGAAAGATGTCAGATATAGAAAGGTTTGGAAAATAACTGAAAGAAAGGAAGGAAAGGTAGATAAGGAACAGGTTCAAGAGATTTTACTTTCAGGCATTACAGTGAAAGATGAATCCATAGACATAAAGAAAGAAGTCAGAGCTCAGAGAGATAATGAATCTACCAATGAAGATGATGATGAATCTACCAATGAATATGATGATGAATACACATCAGAGAAGGAATTGTTCTGAGCCATCCGGCTTAGATACTCCCAAGTAATATGAATATTAGATAGGGGGAGTATATGCAATAGCTTTGATAGACCAAAGAATCATCCTTCGAACAACTTGTAGAGTTTGAGAAGACAGATTCAGAGTAATCAGTTAGTAGAAGTACAATTTGATAGATTAATCAAGACTTCATGATAGTATAGTGATAAATGGGTCAGCATTATGGACAGTTGCGCAAGTAGAGT
>ML785887.1:18118-39964 GCA_009831015.1 Picea engelmannii
ATCTTCTGTAGATGGTTGAGTTTCCAACTGAATTTGTTGATTTTGAGGTACTTGTTCCCTTTTAATTTCAACTTCTATTATGTCTGATTTTATTAGAGAAGATTCATCATATACTACATCTCTACTAATGATGATTTTTTGGAAAGTACGATCCCACAATCTATATCCCTTAACTCCATCACCATAACCAACAAAGATGTACTTCTTTGATCTAGGGTCTAACTTAGAAATTTGATCTTTAGAAATAAGAGCATAAGAATCACAACCAAAAAATTTCAAATTTGAATGATCACACTAATGACAGATCTTCCATGCCTCTTAAGGAATATTACAATCTATTGGAATTGATGGTGACCAATTTACCAGATATCAAGCCATATTGATTCTTTCTTCCCACAACTCTGGTGGAATCTTGAAATTACTGAGCATTCTACTTGTTGTATCTAGAAGATTCATGTTCATGCATTCATCCACACCATTTTGTTGGGGAGTATAAATTGTGGTTTTATTCCTTTCGATCCTAGCATCCTTGCAATAATTTTCAAATTCCAAAGATGTGAACTCACATCCATTGTTTATTCTTAAACACTTTGTTGTGCCAGTTCTCTTTTCAATCAAATCTCTGAATTTATTAAATAAAACATCTTTTCTTTTTAGAATATAGACCAACACCTTTCTAAAGAAATATGATGATCCTCCAAAAGAAATTCCAGGGGATGGCACCCAAACATCTGAGTGGATATAATCTACAATACATTTACCTGTGTGAAACTATGTTTTAAAATTTTATCTACACTTCTTTCAAAAGCCACAATGCTTGCCGAAAATTCAAATTCAAATACTATAACTCTAGAAGTAATTTATGACTTATCAATACCTGGTGCCCTTTCTCACTCATATGGCCCAGTCGTTGACTCCATAACTTCATTTTATTCCTCATATAGCACCTCTTGTTCATTTTACTAAGTGATCTGTAGTGTCCCCAAGGCCGAGCCCTGTTGTAAATCATGTTCTAAAAGGAATTGTAATTATGTTTTATAGGCTGGTGAGCCAAGTTTTTATAAGCTGGTGGATTATGTGTTTGTTAGGCCAGGGAGCCTAAGTGTTGAAGGCCAGGAGCCTGCTGTTGTATATGTAATCATGCAGAAAAAATTAATAAAAATTTGTAAACACCGCCAGGTGCAGACCGACCACGATGAATGAGTGAAGGGGGACTGAGCTTCCACAGAGAAGGCAAGGGATTAGGGGCTGGAAGGTGGGAAAAGGGGCTAAGTGTTAAGCCTAGGGGGCTTCAGCCTTGGGAATAATATTTTAATATTATTCCCAAAAGGTATGAGCATTTCATGTTTTATCCTAAGTTCCTAACCATGAGGAAGGTGATGTGTGTTGGGTAAACGCATACAGTTTCCAGGGCAACAAGTGTCAGCCCCGACCCATGCAAATAAAATGGCGAAGATGAGACGTGATGGGGGTTCTCCTCCATTCTACCCGACGGCCTGAGTGGATACGGCCTCTGAGCGGTACGACGGTTCCAACCTCTACAGAAAAACCTCGTACATATTCTGAACTGAAAAACCTGTTTTCGTCTGGAGAATCCATGTGTATCCTCTATCTAAGATCGAGCTTGTGCATGGGGTCTCTATCCCAAAGTCATGACTGTGAGCCATTCAGCCATTGTTGAGCCTGTAGGAAAGTCGCGTCAGTTTTCCTTGTTGATTATTGTGGCCACACAATGCTACACTGCGTGTGGCTTGTTGGCCAGTGGAGCAACACTCTCTCCGGGAGAGAGAGTGTACAAAGGAAGGAGAGAACTCCTGGAAGGAACCTTGTAGCTGCCACAGAGACCAGAGACTTTCGGTCCGGCCTATTGTTGTAACCCAAGGCAAGGGAGGTTAGCAGCCGAAGGACTGTCCAGGTGACAAAGAAGGTGTATACTCTTGGGGTGGAACAGGCATGTGGGGAATGAGGGTTCGTGGGCAGTGACCGTGAGAGGTTCCTGGGAGAGAATCCCATCCTTGTGGTTGTGTGTTGCTTCCCTGTAACCTCAGCCTAGCCTAGGATTCCTTGTCTTGGGGTGGAGCTTAGTCCTAGCTTGGGGGTGACCCACTGTTAAGTTGATGAGCAGTGCGGTCTAAGGCTGGGAGGTTCGTGGAAGGCCTGCACTTGGTTGGTGGAATCTACCACTGTTCAAAGATAAGTACCAGATGATGCTTTAATTATGTTTATGTATCTCTGTGTATTATAATCATTATGTATTCTGCTGTGTATATGAATTGATGTTAAATAGTATTGATTGTTGATTATGGCAGTAAATCGTATGATTACTCTATGTTGAATGTGTTTAACTTGTTTTGAATGCATGTGATTAATTGTGAGTGAGAATGTTGTTATTCCGCGTAGTAACACCTACACAGTAGTGAGTGAAAAGTGGTGCTACAACTTGGTATCAGAGCCAAGGTTTCGACACTGAGCTTAGATGGGCCAGTTGAGTGGTCTTTGGACCGAGGGTGTGAGGAGAAATTGTGTCTAGAGGACCAATTTCGGACCATGGTAAGCTCAGGAGGTATTGCGGTGTGCGAAACCGCATGTGGTCTATGGCCACAGGGAGAGAGGACTCCACACCAACAGTGTTGGAGCCTTAGGATCTGTTCGAGAGGGAAAGTGAACCCTCATGACCATCGGATCTAGAAAATGTGCGCAGGGATTAAAATCCCTTTTGAAATGAATAGGAGTGTTGGAATCGCGATACGCGAAATCACGAAAACCCAAAAATCCATGGAGATCTACCTGGTAGATATGGGAGGAAGGCTCGACCGTTAGATCTAGCAGAGTCACGCTCAAGTTAGTCATGAAACCTTTCAGATTTCGCAAAGTCGAGAGATGGGAAGTGAGGGAGGTGAACACCTCCAAAAACCCGAAACCCGAAATCCCGAAATGATCTACACCGTAGACTGTAGGAAGGGAGTTGACCGTTCGATTCAGCAGAGAAGTAAACCATTTTTTTTTCTTGATTCCGGCAGATGGAAGTTCGAGATGTGGGGTGCATGAACTCCCGATGCTCGAAAACCCTGAAATGTCGAAAAGATCTGCATCGTAGATCTGAGAGGGGACCTAACCGTTGGATTTAACTTGGAATGGATGTGGGCGCATGAATGTGTACCACATGCCAGTGAGTCGAGAATACAGGCGAGAGTGGTGGGACCAGAAGACATCACCGAAGGTGATGTGGACCCTCCTGAATATACCACGTGCCACTGTGGTGAAGGGAAATAGCTGTGCTATGGGCCCGGAGAATAAAGTAATTCACGATTTCGGAATTCACAAAGGAGGAGCACGAAGGCTCAACACTCCAACTCACGAAGTCGCGAGTTGGCGAACAAGTGCTAGCACTTATCCCTAGCCTACAGTCATGTGTAGCAGGCGCTAGCGAGGAGGGAGCCATACCCGTATCGCATCTCGGGTATCGGTGTTTGGAGGAAATGAGTCGAGGGTCTTCGACTCACGAACTCGCGAGATCGCGAGTTGCAAAAGGGTGACTTTGGTTATGAATATTTAACTATTGGATCTTCGTGGACCGAGATTTCGAAGTTTCGAAGTCCCAGAATTTGCAGAGTCGGATAGAGCTAAAAAAACTTTGTGAAGTCAAAACGTTTTTCTTGTTCACGTTGGCTTATGAATGTTGTAAGTTTTCTTGAAGGTTTAAGGGCCTGACAAACTTTGGTTGACTGCATGCTATGTGTGCAGAGTTCAATGAGTGTCAGGACAGCCGAAAATTGACGCCAAGTATGGAATTGGAAGAGATGCAGATTGCCTCCGAAACAGAAGACGAAAGAGAAGGAAAGGATGTCAACTTGGGAGTTGAAGGAAAAAACTCTATTGGGCATGGAAAAGAGATAGATAAAGAGGGACGCATGATGAAACTGATTGAAAAATTGCAGAAATATGCCCAGGCTCACCGAGGTGATAGCCGAAAGCTCATGAAAATCATGGATCGGCAGGGTGAATTAAAAATGTTGAAGAGCCTGGAAAGAATAGAAAAGAAATTGGAAAAAGAGAGTGACACAAGCAGATCAAGAAGTGTCAGAACCCCTAAGAGCAGAAGAAGATCGAGGAGTGGTAGCATACATTATCGTCTCTCCCCGAAGCATTCTGGCAAGGAGACACACAGTAGTTCAAGCCCGTCCCCTACCAGAAAACACCGAAAATCTGGAAGGGATGAATTGAAAGGGGAAATCAACAAGATTAAACCGCCTACATTCGATGGTGAACATAAGAAGGAAGAATATGTCGAAACATGGTTGCTGGGTATGAAGAAATACTTCCAACTGCAGAATTATTCTGCCCATGCAGAGGAAAGAATTGCAAGTACCAGCTGAAAGGAAAAGCATCCATGTGGTGGGATCAGTTGGTGCAGGTGCAACACATCAGAGAGAAAGAGGTCACGTGGAAGGAGTTTAAGAGGTATTTCGAGAAGAAATACCTAACCAAAAGATACTATGAAAAAAAGATGAAGGAGTTCTTCGAACTCAAGTTGGGCAGCATGACCATTGATGAGTATGAACAAAGTTTTCTGGAACTACTCAAGTATGTTTCATTCATCAAAGACGAGGTTGTCAAAATTCAGAGGTATCTAAGTGGACTGCCACCTTCCATTGGTGACAAGATTCAATATCACGATCCTAAGAAGGGCGAAATCCTTATACGAACAGCAAAGAGAAAAGCCTACCTTTCGGAAGGCTTGGGATGACCAGAAGAGGTTTAAGAAAGAATAGAGGCAGAAGGGAAACAAGCCTCCCTTTTTCAGGAATAGTCCTTGGGGACAGTCATCTTTTAGAGAGTCCGGGAAAGTTGAAGGGAGTGAGCAGATGCCAAGACTGCCACCTATGGAGTGTTGGGGCTGTAAATGGAATCATAGGTACAGAGACTGCCCCCACAGAAAAGATAAAGCGAGAATTGTCCATATTGTTCAGTAAGCTGAAACAGTGGAGGATATGGGCAGCAGAATGCCGAGGATCTACGCAGCCCTGGACAACAAACAAGCAGAATTTCAATCACACATGATTGAAGTGGAAGGTACGATCAACAACTGACCACTTGTTATTTTAATTGATTTAGGGGCTAGCCATAGTTATATAGATCCTAGAGTGGTGGAAAGTTTTCATTTAACAAGAAGAAAACATGAAAAGTCTTGGCTAGTGAAGTTGGCCACAGGAACCAAAAGGAAGGTCATTGAATTGGTTAAGTTTTGTTCAATAGACATGAAAGAAATGAGCACTAAGGCTGAATTGAACATTCTGCCTTTAGGCTCATACGATTGCTTAATTGGGATGGACTGGTTGGACTAGCACCATGCCCTTCTGGACTGTCGTAACAAGAGGTTTACATGCCTAAACGAAGAGGGAAATTAGGTAACAGTCCAAGGAATTCCTAGAGCCGGGGCTGTTAGGGAAATCTCAGCCATGCAGCTAAAGAGATGTTACTAGAAAGGTTGTCAATTATTTGCAACTCGGGTGGAAGAAGCATCCCGAGATGTAGTCTCGAATCTGGAAGACCACGAGGTACTCAAAGAGTTCAAGGACGTATTTCAGGAGGTACCTGGACTACCTTCGAAGAGGGACATCAATTTTTCTATAAATTTGATGCCTGGAGCAGCTCCAGTTTTGAAGGCTCCTTATAGAATCAGTACTCTAGAGCTGAAAGAGTTGCAATTGCAGCTCGAAGAGCTACTAAAGAAGGTATACATTCGCCCCAGTGTGTCACTGTGGGGTGCCCCGGTCCTATTCGTGAAGAAGAAAGATGGGACGTTGAGGTTGTGCATTGATTTCCGGCAGTTGAATAAGGTAACTGTCAAGAACAAGTATCCCCTGCCAAGGATTGATGATCTTTTTGATCAGTTGAAGGATGCGAAAAAAATTTCAAAAATAGATCTCCGATCAGGATATCACCAAATGAGAATAAATGATGAGGACATCAACAAGACCGCCTTTAGAACAAGGTATGGTCATTATGAGTTCACAGTGGTGGCGTTCGGGTTGTCCAATGCGCCTGTTGTTTTCATGTGCTTAATGAATGGAGTGCTCAGAGATTATTTGGACAAGTTTGTCATACTCTTCCTAGACGATATCTTGGTGTATTCCAAGACAAAGGAAGAACATGAGCAACACCTGAGAATGGTGTTGCAGGTGTTGAGAGAACACTAGTTGTACGCAAAACTGAGCAAGTGCTCATTTTATCAAAGGAAGATTCATTACTTGGGGCACATTATATCAAAGGAAGGGATCGCTATAGATCATGAAAAGGTTGAAGCCATTCGAGAATGGTCAGTGCCAAGGAATGTGGCGGAAGTTAGATCTTTTATGGGTCTGGCAGGCTACTATAGAAGGTTTATGGCCATATTCTCAAGGATAGCTCATTCTATCACTTCCTTGCAAAGGAAGGAGAAGAAGTCCCAGTGGACTAAAGAATGTGAGAGAAGCTTCCAGCGATTGAAGCAGTTGCTAACCAGTGCTCCAATCCTAAAGATTGCAGATCCAAATAAGGATTACGTAGTGTGCACCGATGCGTGTAAGGAAGGACTGGGAGGAGTTCTCAGCTAAGAGGGATTTGTAGTTTGTTACGAGTCCCGAAAGTTGAAGGAGCATGAGAGGAATTATGCCACTCATGATTTAGAGCTAGCAGCAATCGTCCACGCCTTGAGGAAATGGAGACATTACCTCATGGGAAAAAGATTCGAGTTGAGAATAGACCATAACAGTCTGAAGTATTTATTTGATCAGCTGACTTTAAATGTCAGGCAAATCAGATGGCTGGAGTTTCTATGTGAATATGACTTTGATATCAAGCATATCAAAGGGAAAGAAAATAAGGTGGCTAATGCACTCAGCAGAAAAGTGCATGAATTACATGCTACAGCCATTAACATGTACAGGACTGAGATTAAAGATAGAATTTTGGAAGCTGCAAATGTTGATTTGCAGTACAGAGGTTTAGTAGCAAAGCTACAGCAGCATGAGAGACCACAGACCAAGGAAAGTTACACCTTAGGAACTAATGGCTTACTTCTGTATAAAAACAGAGTGTATGTACCCAATGTCCAAGATTTGAAGCTAGCAATTCTGAAAGAAATGCATAACGTGGCTTATGTTGGACATCTCGGATACCAGAAAATTGTGGCAGTAGTCAAAAGCCATTACTTCTGGCCGGGTATGAAGAAGGAAATCGTTGAATACATCGCCAGATGTATGGAGTGCTAGAAGGTTAAGGCTGAGCATAGGCACCCAGCAGGGTTGCTGCAGCCTTTACCATTCCTGAATGGAAATGGGACATGGTAACAATGGATTTTATCACCGGACTACCTAGAACAAGTAAGCAGCATGATTCAATCATGGTGGTGGTGGACAAGCTTACTAAAGCTGCCCATTTTATTCCACTGAAAACCACCCACAGGGCAACTGATGTTGCTGATATCTTTTTAAAAGAAGTTGCACGCTTGCACGGAATTCCTAAGACAATTGTGTCTCATAGGGACCTGAAATTCACCTCGAATTTCTGGAAAGGACTGTTCAAGGGATTCGGAATGAATCTGAACTTTAGTATAGCGTATCATCCTGAGTCTGATGGTCAGACAGAAAGGGTGAATAGAGTAATAGAAGACATACTAAGAATGTATGTGATGGATAAACCATCAAGGTGGGAAGATTACCTGCATTTAGTAGAATTCGCCTACAATAATGGGTATCATACATCGTTGAAGATGAGCCCATTCAAAGCACTTTATGGAAGAAAGTGCAACACACCAGTAAGCTGGGATAATCCAGCTGACAAAGCAGTGATTGGGCCTGAGCTGCTCAAAGAGATGGAAGATCAAATGATAAAAATTAAACGGAATCTAAAAGTTGCCCAGGATAGGCAGAAAAGTTACGCTGACAGTAAAAGAACCCATAGAGAATTCAAAGTGGGTGACCATGTTTTCCTAAAAGTGAGGACTAACAGAAGTTCCCTGAAGTTGGGAAGTTGCGCCAAATTGGCAGCAAGATTTTGTGGGCCATTTGAGATCCTGGAAAGGATTGGGCCAGTTGCATACATGCTTGCATTACCTGCATCTATGATTGTACATAATGTGTTTCATGTTTCACCGCTTAAGAAATATGTACCTGATGCTAATCATGTTATCAATTGGAATGTGATTCAGGTGGAACCAGAAGGTGTCCTGCAAGTGCATCATGTGCGCATATTGGACAAGAAAAGCAAACAGCTCCGGAATCAAGCTATAGAGCTTGTAAAGGTCCAGTGGACGTGGTACGGTCCTGAGGATGCGACATGGGAGCATGAAGATGCTATGTGGGCAGAGTACCCGCATCTTTTTGAAAATTTTAAAAGGCTTGCAGAGACAGTGTAAGTTGCACTGAGGACAGTGCAGAAATAAGGGGAGGGGGATTGTAGTGTCCGCAAGGCCGAGGCCTGTTGTAAATCATGTTCTGAAAGGAATTGTAATTATGTTTTATAGGCTGGTGAGCCAAGTTTTTATAAGCTGGTGGCTTATGTGTTTGTTAGGCCAGGGAGCCTAAGTGTTGAAGGCCAGAAGCCTGTTGTTGTATATGTAATCACGCAGAACAAATTAATAAAAATTTGTAAACACCACCAGGTGCAGACCGACCACGATGAATGAGTGAAGGGGGATTGAGCTTCCACAGAGAAGGCAAGGGATTAGGGGTTGGAAGGTGGGAAAAGGGGCTAAGTGTTAAGCCTAGGGGGCTTCAGCCTTGGGAATAATATTTTAATATTATTCCAAAAAGGCATGAGCATTTCATGTTTTATCCTAAGTTCCTAACCATGAGGAAGGTGATGTGTGCTAGGTAAATGCATGCAGTTTCCAGGGCGACAAGTGCCAGCCCCGACCCATGCAAATAAAATGGTGAAGATGAGATGTGATGGGGGTTCTCCTCCATTCCACCTGACGGCCTGAGTGGATACGGCTTCTGAGCGGTACGACGGATCCAACCTCTGCAGAAAAACCTCGTACATATTCTGAACTGAAAAACCTGTGTTCGTCTGGAGAATCCGTGTGTATCCTCTATCTGAGATCGAGCTTGTGCATGGGGTCTCTATCCCAAAGTCGTGACCGTGAGCCATTCAGCCATTATTGAGCCTGTAGGAAAGCCGCGTCAATTTTCCCTGTTGATTGTTGTGGCCATTCAGTGTTGGACTACGTGTAGCTTGTTGGCCAGTGGAGCAACACTCTCTCCAGGAGAGAGAGTGTACAGAGGAAGGAGAGAACTCTTGGAAGGAACCTTGTAGCTGCCACAGAGCCTAGAGACTTCCAGTCTGGCCTATTGTTGTAACCCAAGGCAAGAGAGGTTAGCAGCCGAAGGACTGTCTAGGTGACAGAGAAGGTGTATACTCCTGGGGTGGAACAGGCATGTGGGGAATGAGGGTTTGTGGGCAGTGAGCGTGAGAGGTTCCTGGGAGAGAATCCCATCCTTGTGGCTGTGTGTTGTTTCCCTGTAACCTTAGCCTAGCCTAGGATTCCTTGTCTTGGGGTGGAGCTTAGTCCCAGCTCGGGGGTGACCCACTATTAAGCTGATGAGCAGTGCGGTCTAAGGCTGGGAGGTTCGTGGAAGGCCTGCACTTGGTTGGTGGAATCTACCACTGTTCAAAGATAAGTACCAGATGATGCTTTAATTATGTTTATGTATCTCTGTGTATTATAATCATCATGTATTCTGCTGTGTATATGAGTTGATGTTAAATAGTATTGATTGTTGATTATGGCAGTAAATCGTATGATTACTCTGTGTTGAATGTGTTTAACTTGTTTTGAATGCATGTGATTAATTGTGAGTGAGAATGTTGTTAATCTGCGTAGTAACACCTACACAGCAGTGAGTGAAAAGTGGTGCTACATGATCCCTTCCAACTTGTAAAGGCTTCCAATATTTGTATCCTTCATTACCACTAAAGTTCCTTTTGACGCCTTTAGTGCTCCACCTTGACCTGCAAATTTATAACCTATGGAATCCAAAAATCACAAAGAAATTAAATTATTTTTGAGTTCATGTATAGGTCTTACATCTCTCAAAGTCCTTGCAATACCATCAAAAAAATTAATCTCAATGCTCCCAACCCAAAAAATATTACAAGAAAAATTGTTTCCCATAAGAACAATACCACCATCAACAACTTGGTATGAATAAAACCAACTCTTATGTGGACACATGTGATGTGAAGCACCATAATCTAATAACCATTTTTCATGATATTGTGAGACATTACAAATTGATAAAACTTCATCAACCATACCTGAACTCGTCTCAACTAGATTTGTTTCCTTTTTGGAGTCATCCTTGGACTCTTTCCTCTTCCAACAATCTTTCTCAAGATGCCCTGATTTATTGTAGTACCAACATTTTAGTTTAATCTATTTTCCTTTTGACTTAGATCTTGATGTACCTCTATATTTCTCCCCTCTTTCTTTGGATCGACCCCTAACCACCATTTATTTTAGTGTGGGGGATTCTATATTGGATTTCATCCACACCTCCTCAAACAATAAGCCTCCCACAACAAAATCACAATCAAGAGTGTCGGTTGTGATAAAGCTAATAGAAGTGACTAAGTGGTCCCAAGATTAAGGAGATGAACATAAAAACGTAAGTTCCTTGTCTTCATCATCAATTTTGACATCCATAGTAGTTCATTGGAATATAAGAGTATTAAAAGAATTTAAATGATCAACAATTTTGGTATATTCCTTCAATCATAAAATGTACAATTGCCTCTTCAAGTAGATTCAATTTGTCAAGGATTTTGTCACATAAAGGCTTTCCATTATGCTCCATAATCTTGCTACTATTTCATCTCCAACTATACTGGAAAAAAAATCATGTCAAATACAATTGAATGTTGTTGAGAGATCTCACATTCAGATATTCTTGTTCCTCGTTTGTCATACCTACTGGTTTATTTCTCTTTCCTACCAACTCCTTATGTAAACTTGTTACACCAACAAATATTGCATCTTGAGCTTCCATATCTTAAAGTTATTCTTCCCATTAAATTTTTCCACATCAAACTTAGCACTCGAAACCTTCACCCTCGGAACAAACACCAAATTCTAACAAAATCTCCCTTCACACCTTCTACAAGAACACATCCAAGAAACCCTTGTGACCTCCACTTGAATGCATCATCTTTACACAAGTTATATGAAGAGGGATTTAAAAATAGAATATGCATGCACCCCTTAAAAAAATACCAAAAAAGAAAGATATTTGACACAGATTCATTGGTTTGTTGCCTCTTCACAATGCTCGACCCCTCCTTTCTACTCAAAATCAAACGCACTTTCGGATTCTTTTGTAGCAACGTACATGGGTATAAATATGTTGGTAACCATTTTTCCAATGCAAGGCGAATCCAGTTCTCAAACAATGGTGGTTCCTCTTCTACAGCTTCACGCCTTCAATCTTCCACAAGAATTCATTCTCTTGCGGCTATCAAGCTCTCCTGTGAGAAACCCTTTCCCATGCACAAATTAGCAACTTCTAAACAATCCACACTCCTCTCTTGCAAGGATCTGATCTCATATACCAGTGACCCTCCTATCTCCTCACGCCTCGAATAGGCTATGAGATCTTCTCCTCAACATTGAATGACCTTTCTTGGCTAATGACAACAACCCTCGAGCCTCGACTCACATCATTTAGTTGATCTCAATGATCTATGAAAACCCTTGGCTCTTCTCCACACTAGCGACCTCACAGTTATGGACTCACAGAATGACGACCCAATGTTTCTCCTCTTCACGACGGACAAAGACATAGCTTGCCTCTCACACCCCCCTTAGCTTGTGTGAGTGTTTCTTTACTCAACTCTAATACCATTTTTTAAAAGCGTGAGACCACAGAAAATAAATTGCAGCACAAATTAAATGAGAAAAAATAACACAAAACAAAGAACATTCAACAAGGCACAAATTTACATGATAAAAAAGTGAGAGTGTGTCAAGGAAACATCCACAGGAAAAGGCATCAGTATTTATATTGCTCAACAATAAATATTACAATAATGAGATTTCTCATTTTCCCCTTACGGAAAACTTGCCAAATGCCTCTTCAGACAAACTTGGATATATATCATCTTCTACATAAATACCACTAGCTCAAGAACTACCAATATTACATGAACTGCCACCATTCATTGGTTTTGCATTGTTGTCACAATTCCAACACCTTGGACATTCGATGGGACCCCTAAGTAGAGATCATTGTAAGAATGACCCATCTTTACCACGCGCTCTTCCATCGAGACCATTCCAAAATTTGAGGAGAAAGAATTTCACGAGATTATTTGAAGCATGCTTCTTCTTTTATACACAAATTAGCAAGTTGGAAAACGTATAAATTTTGTGGATTAGAGGACCGAGGAAATAGAGAAATTAAGTAGAGCATGTGTAATTTATTTATCAAGCATTGATGGATTTTGTAGATATTTGTGCATAGAACGTGTTTCCAACTTGGTTTATACAAGACGAATGTGTATGATTTTCATAGAACGTGTTTCCAAAGTACGACATATAAGAGACATTGATATTGCGGTGCTTTGAGTAAATAAAGAAACAAAATTAGATAATATTCAATATATACAAGAAAATGCGAATCAATGCAGTTGGAAAAGAGATATGATAGAATTGACATATTTTCACAATTGCATTAATGATATTATACCATGTGCTTGGAATAAAAAACAAAGTTATTGTTGATAGTAACGTGAAAGTGGCGAGGATTTATATAATAAGTGAAATGACTTGGCGATGGATAATTATTGGTACATTATTCTATATAAATTTCTCTAATAAGTTGGACTCCCTCGCGTCTGTTAATGGTATACATTAAAAACCAGTAATCAGACGGTTTCTACCATGCTCGACTTCAACTCATTTATTCTCATGTTGTAGATACATACCATTTGGATCAAGGACAAAGATCTTAGGATAATATCACACTTCAATTAGATAATATTCTTTCCCAAGCTGCGATGGATAATATTCATCAGTACTTCACATATTTCTCAGTTATTGAGTCACCGTATTGATTTGTATGATGTGACATAGATCCACATTTGTACTTGGTTGTGGCTATGATTTCACTTGTGTCTTGCATGGAGTCACAGTGTATACATTAGTGGCCATGATCAAGTCATGAATTATTCTTGATGGATCCATGGTGTATTATGTTGTGACCATCATCCCATGACTTGTGTCATGCATGGATCCGCGGTGTATTTATGGTGGCTATGATCTTATATTTCGTATCGAGCATAGGTATGCCCGCCTTGGGGATCTTTTTCCGCGGGACTGGTGATTCTCTTCTCCAAGCTTGTTTTCCCAAAGCTCTGTGACTTAATTTATAAAGTGTTTCGGCCATCATACACCTCTTATGACCTCACATTTTAGGGGGGATTTTTTATAGAGTTATTTTCCACTTAATCATTAGGTCATTATCACCTAAATATCACCTAATCACTAGGTCATTATCCCCTAGAAACCCCTCCTTTTAACCTTTAAAACCTACCATTTTCCCCTAGGTTTTAAACTAAGTTTCTTCTCGGTCACCCCCTGCCTTCATTAAAGGAGTGATTGAAAAGGATGGTCGCACCCTATGGCTTGACAAGGAGTGATCGATCACTCTTTATATGTGTCTAGGGAGCAACCACATATAGAAACTTTTTGGATTTGGTTTCAATGGATGAGATCTCCCACTGATTTCTCGGGGTTTATCCTCGAGAAGGCTTCCATTATGAGCTCAAAAATCTTATCATAATAACTATATGGCCTTATCCCTAAATCCTTATAAGAACCAAACCATTTCCCATGGGAAGAGAGGAGGAAAGAGCTAGCAAAGTTAATCTAGTGATTTGGTTGCAAGACTTGGGAAAGGAGCTTGGAAGGAATCCATATCTTCAGTCTACATATGTAAGTTGTAACATTGCTTCTTTTATTAATAGAAGACATAATAGATGTTTCTATCTCTCTAATTGTTCATATAATTTTATGTATCCATTGGTACAGAATAAGTATAATTATGTGTTACGATATACTATTAAATTTTTTTCCATTCCATGCATGATTGCTTTGATCTTTGGGAGGTTTTCATCTTCTTTGGTTGTTTTCATGTATGAATCAGATATAGGAACATCCTTAGTTTATGTCTCTATTCATGTCTTAGGCACTGGTAGAACCTAAGGGAGCTCAGCTCCTGCAAGGTACAAAATTTGTACAACACAGATGATGGTATCATAGATTCACCGAGTGCCTTATTCTTATTAAGGAACCGATGCCTTATTACTTGTAAGATCTTTGATGCCCCAATATTTTTTGGACAGCCCCAGTGTTTTCTTGTAAATGTAAGCATCGATGCTTTAAGTTAGATAACACATCGATGCTTGGTATCATAGATTCGACCGGTGTGTTCTTTTTATTAAAGCACTGATGCGTTATTTTGTATAAATGCACTAGTGCCCCAATATATTAGGATTTTCCCAGTGCTTTTGGTGTAATGTAGCCATCGATGCTTTATTTTTGGGAATGCACCGATGTATAGACCATGAAGCACACCGATTAGAAAAACATCCCCCTTGTAATATACCAGATATAAAAAGTATGCAGAACAGAAATAAAATGATAGAAATGGCATAATAACAGCAATATAACCACAACAATCACCACAATAACACTGAAATGATTTAAGAATAACGACAGAAATAGCACTTTGATTCTGAGAGCAATGTTCACGGGCCTCTTCAAGGGGGCAACCTCCAGTCGGGCAGATCTCTATTACAATAATATCCAAGCTAGGGTTCTCATACCCTCGACTCATATTTATACTAAATATGTCTATCAAAAGAAGCATCTAGAGGAAGATCCTTCTATAAGCGGAAGCTTCTATTAGGTCTTCTTACATTCGACTTATTCTATTTTATTGCAAGGCCTTATTAATATTGACCTTTATTACATCCGAATATATTGTTCTACCTATGTGCGGGTTAGGACCCTAACACCCTACAACCTTCTCCTACGCAGTTTTTATTAGTTACAATGAAGTTTCGTTATAATCTCTACAAAAACATCTGATAACAAAAATGGATTTTTTCGCGGAGGTTTTTTTGACAATTTTTGCCAATTTTGTAACACTAAAAACCTTCGCTATAACCTTCGCTAGAGGGTCTTTTCCTTGTAGTGTAATGCCCTATATTTTTTCAATGTTGGATTATCAAAGTATGATTGGAAACAATCTTCAACATTTTATTGATCCCACAAACCTAAGAAATTGGATTTTTGTATCTCCACCCATTTCCACACGTGTTTAGTGAAATTGCACTGTACAAATAAATGGCAATTATTTTTAGTAGCATCGTGACACAACAAACATTTACCAAGACCTAAGAAACCCTATTTTTCATACGATCCTGTTGATGGGGCCTAAATCCCCTGATTCAATAGCAGGAACCAAACCTTCCACCGAGGCCCAATTAGACTCTGCAACGTTTGGAGTGGAATGGTTCTCCAAATCTTGCGATCTGGCCAAATTATCGATGGGATTTGTGTTTTCTGGTGAAGGCTATTCCTTCAGTTAGGACAGTTCTTTTTCCGTATTTCTCTTGGGTGGGGCTGATATGAGAGATGCAAGCCAGTATAAACCAACTTGACAAATAACAAGATAGAGGTTTTAACTAGAGGGAAGAGGTCAAGCTTGGGATAACCCACTGCTCAAACATGCAGACAGTGATTTTATGCCGCAGGGCCTAGTACTAATACTTTAACCAAATGAGCATCCAATTAATGTCTAAGAAAAAAAAACTAATTGAGCGGAAGAAAACACATACGTAATCAAGATCATGGTAAGCAAAATAATTCATCTACCATAACATTCATCACATAACAAGACAACGATTTATCCTCATCATTAAAGCAAAGAACATCAAGACATTGCACCAGATAACTTGACAACATAATTAATTGCTCTTACTCTTTCACTGCATCATTCATGGAACAGGAAAGGAAGTAATTCTTCTTCAACTCCAATCACATACATCTGATGAAAATAGCTTGTCTTTGGTCCAGAAGGACTTCTCAATTTACAGCAGTCTCAAAATAATTATCAACAACCAAAAAAAAGGGAGTTCTTACAACAACCATCGACCCTTTACTCATCGGTCGATGTCTCTATTTATAACATAAAATTCAGCTGTAATTAACGGCTAAATACAATTTAGGTCAAACAAAAATTGCCAGGTAGAGTGATCATCCAATAGTTTCTTTCAACAGTCCACCTAAGATTCCTCCTGAAAAGGGTGGCTTCTTTCATATTCAGATCAGTTGATAAACATATTTTCATAGGTTTGAGCCCATGGGAACCTGTGTTGTTCCTTAGGGGCAGCATATACTCCTCTGATGTCTACTGCATGCACCCAATATTTTACCAAACTGGATTTCAATTGTTGTAGCATAGCTCGAGCTTGGATCGGGTGACCTGTGAATTGTTGCACTTTCCCTGGCATCGCATCAGTGATTTTGCTCATTCATTGACCTATAGAAAGCTTCGTTTGGTGTGTATCTCGAACATGTTTCTTGAGTCGATAAACTGATCGGGAGCACCGCTCTCGGAGAAACCAGAATCCTTCATTGCACCAATGATCCATCCACTGCGTTCCTTTTGATTCCTTCGGCGAGGCCACCAGATAAGCTTCGTTCAGCTACTCGGGGAGTATTCTTTCCTGCAATCAAGACGAAAAACGTTTAATGCTCTGAGCAACTTATGATAAGACATAAATAAATATGATAAGAATAATACGTACCTGTGTAGTGTGCTAATCTTAGTCATTTAATACTTACTTGATCTTCGTCGCTCCTTAGAATGACCTGTGATGACTTAGCCGAAGCCACCACTCCTTTTGATTAAGATGAATTATGTCACCGTATCATGTAGTGGCAAATCAAGTATGGAATTCGTGAGCGATTTAAATCTTCATGGTGATTTTTGACCTTTGGTGTTGAAAAGAGACATCAAAGGTGGGCATGTGCACGCGTACTACCCAGAAGATCGGATGCCATAAAAGGAAAGTCGTTAAATGCCTCCAAAATCCGTATTACAAAGCGTGTAAAACATCATTCATTAAATAGCGGGGGGCCTGGAGAAAGATCAGAAGGATGTACCGGATGTTCTCTGTAACTTTGATCGGTGGCGTTTACATGCTCTGGATTGCATCCATCAAACAATTGTGGTGCGTCAAGTCCTTAAACAATATGTCACAACGTGTGAGTGCAATACAGACACGCTATGTTTCGCTCCTTCATCTTTTCTATAAATTTCGGGAGTTCTGTGGGAAATCTTACGCTTACGCTGAGCTTATACTCTCTGGAATTCCGGTCTGGCAAATTTATCTTGGTGGACTTCTGTGTGGGGGTCCTCCATCACCCACAGACGAGCGGGCTGCTACATTGTTGCGTAATGGGATCTCATCTGGACATGGGATGGGGTCCACGGGGTAGTCGTAATGCTAGGTGTGAACCCCAGCATGTCTGGCATTCCTTTGGGTCAGCTTCCCATATTTTTTAAAGCCCAATAGAAGGTGGAGGTTTTGGCTCAGAAATGGTGTCAGCGTCCTCAACGGATATTGAAGCTGAAAAGGGTGTGTCTAAGGGAGGTACACTTGTAAACGCGCCTTCTCAAGAGCTGAAACCATGAAGAAAAGGGAGGCCTAGAAAGGATACAGCCAAAAGGGAGGAAACCCATCTTTCGACTGAGCTGAGCGCATGTCTAGTTGTTGAGGATCTTGTGGAACTTCCTCACTTGTCGGAGCCAGTTGGGATTATCGACAGAGGATATGGGAGCCAAAAGGGAAGGGGAAGAGCACCGGGTCCTTGCATCGAGAGTCTCATTCAACAGTTAGAGTGAGCTAAACTTGTGATAGCCGAGCTCTACCAAGAAAACAGAGAGCTATGGCATCAGTTGGCGGCAAAAGACCAGGGGATAACATCATCCCAGGGTCACGAAGGAATCACGTTTTAGCTTCAGAGGCGACTCCGGAAAGCCTAGGATACAATTGTGCAACTATGTGAGGCGCAACGTGCGGCGAAAGAGAGGGACACAGTGCCAGGCGCCAGCAATGACCTGGGGAAAATTTCATATGTGAGAAAGACATAATGGGTGATCATGTGCCTTACATCCTCTAGGGTGTCGCTCTGGACAAAATTTCCCTTTTTGTTCTTTCGTTGTAAAGGTATTCTTGGTTTTACGGCTACCAGGCCGGTTGGTCGCGGTGTGGCTTAGTTGTATGTAATCTGAACTCGGCGGGAACCCTTTATATTAAATATCGGAAGTTTTTTTAATGTATTAAACTTTCTTATGGGAATTTAATCTGTTTTCCTTATCACAAAATATTAGTTCGCACACATTATTAAATCTCGCAATCATTACTGATGTACCAAGGTTTTGTTAATAAGTTTCTTCTTGTGAGATGTCCGATTTTAATTGATGTTCACGCGGCGTTATAAACCTCGGGCCATAAAAATAATTAATTGTAAAAGGCATCCGTTGGTAAGTAAGAATCTTACTCGGGACTTCGCTCATGTCAACGTATCAGAGTTCGAAGGTCGGCATTGTCACTCTTCCCTTTGCGCGGCACATACTATCACGTCTTTCTATCCAAAACCGAATGAATCGGTCTTAGGCAAAATCCTTCCCAAGGTTTATTCATAGGAAATAATCATTTCATCAGCCGACGCCGATGAGAGTCGGTACTCAGCGATTTTGAATCCCCAAACGGTTTTCGCCACCATCATCTTCCGCTGATGCCGAAATTCTCTCGTGAGTCGGGGAAAAAATCTGGGTCGTCGATTCCTCGAGTAGTTGTTAAGTAATTTAGAGTTAAGATGATTCTTTGTTGTATGTTCAAGTGAACTTTTAATCAATTAAAACATGAAACATATAAGAGAAGAGAAGGATCAGTTTCAAGCCGAGGCGAAAATGGTCAAAAGTAAACTACAGGGTGGTACCCAAAAGGAAATAGTCGTAGAACTTTTAGGGTGTGTTGAGTACTCAACAGATCCCAAGTTAATATTTGATTTTTTAGTATCATCCAAAATAAAAGGATACTCTTAAGGGGAGCTGTGATCTTCCAAATCTTCTTAAACCACCAAGAGATGTCATTCTATTCAACCTCAGAAGAGAAATATATCCCAACCTAGTGGTGTATTATTCACCATCAAAATTGAAAATCCACACCAACTCGTCCTCTCCATCCCTGATCCTTATGTGTATAGAATTAAGATATGCAATAAACTAGTTCCAAGGATCAATTCATAAGTTTCAAGGTCTAAATTCACCATCGAGTAGCATCCTTGATGCTATATCGATATGGTTTCCCCCCGTACAATTTTATTGAGTACAAATACCTCTTTCTTGTAGATGTCCAACTAAATAATCAGGAAAGAAGAAATCACTGCAACCTACAATCTCACCCTTTCTAATGTGAACCATTGAGCTAGATCAAACCCACCAAGCCAAATGTTTTCCAACCACCGAGAAATCACGTGAGAGTGCTCTCCATTGATTAGAGGAGTTAGAATTTGACTTGATGGGGGATTAAGTCCAATCCCAAATAGTTCCAGGAGAAATATATTTGGCTATCATAATTTTTTTCCATAAATTATCCCGGGTGAGAAAACCCCATAAGGATTTTCCAGTCAAAGCATTTCTGAAATCCATAATTTTATTTAAACCCCATCCCCCAAATCCCTTCGGGACGAAAATCCATGATCAGAAAACAAGATTTGAACCCATATATTTGGCAGAGCCCTTTCATAAATAATTGAAGGTAATCTTTCGTATACGATTCAAGGTGATTTTGGGAATGAGTGCTAAAAGATGCCAGTATACAAAGATTGTCTCAAACACTAATTTGATTAGAAAAAGGAGAACCCCGCGGGGTAGCCAACGATTAAAAGAAAAGTTAATTTGGCTCTCCACTTTAGACTAAAACCATCTCCAATCAAAAATATCATAGTTGTTTGGCTTGATGTTGAAACCTAAGAATTTGAATCCTTTATTGAGAATTTGAGACTGGTACCCAAAGAGATCCATCATTTGTTGTCTACTACCCTCCACGCCATTGGAGAATTATATGGCAGATCATTCTAAGTTTACCAACATCCTTGCAACAATACAAAAGGTCTCTATAATCAATTCAAACTTCTCACCTTCTGTCACGTTACAACAACAAAATAAAATCAAATCATCCATAAATAATAAGTGTGTAAGGTTAATATTTTGTCTTATTGAAATCCCCTGAATCGGGTGGCATTGTTTGGATTTAATAAGCATTCATATGAGCCCTTCTGCAATAACAAATAAAAGGTAAGGCGAGAGAGGGAAACCTTGGTGAAGTCATCTAGAGGGCTTAAGAAAGTTGAGCTTGCACCATTAATAAGTACCGAGAAAGAAGAAGACATAACACATCCCATGATCCAATTAACCAAACCAAGGTCAAAGCCAACATGAAGAAGAAGGAATTTTAAGTATGTCCACAACCCTTTGTCATAATTCCTCCAATGTCATTCACTGAGATTTAACTTGATCTAAAATTCAAGATCTTTTAACCATTATTTGCATGTGAATTTTTAACTGTTAACCATCTTTGTAATGCAAAATTAAAGAACATCCATCAAGCACATGAGCACATAAACATGTACGCAAACCATCTATGAACAAGAATTGGTAACTGAGTTCACCAGACCCCCTAGCTACGTCTCCGGGCCGCTTTCCAAATGGGAAGGCCGATAGATTAAGTATTCAAATGATTACAAAGTGACTTCTGATTTCTGTCTGTTGTATATAGTAACAGACTTCAACAACAGCTGCAAGATGAAATTCTGAGACTTTTAAGTATGAACATGGATACCTTTATGTGTATCTGAGAGATTCTGTGAGCACTTTTCTCTATGGATGCCTGAATGCAAAAACTGAAGCTGGATCTGGAATCCTTGCCAAAAACTGAGACTTTTGAGTATAAACTCGATATATTTCAGAAACTGGACTCTGAATGCCCTTCTTGGCACAATTCCCAAAATGTGCCTCTAATTGTACAGTCCGTACGGCCTCGGGATGTGTGCAAACTCAGAACCACCTCGATATACATGTAAAAACCAGCTCGGTCTATGTGCAAATTCACTTCGGTTACTGTGCAGAACCACTTCGGTCACTCTACAACACCACCTCGGTCTATGTGCCAGTCTCTGCCTGCATCAAAACTCCTCCACCTCGGAATTCGTGCCCATGCCTCATTTAAATAATAATAAAAACAATGGTTTAAAAAAAATGCGCGAGTTATGGGCCACGCGCCCTCCAAAATCCTGCAAATATCGCACTTTTTAAATTTTCTTTGCCACTTCTTGACACGTCCCATGGCGGTGGTGCGCTGATAGCTATGGTTGTTAGGGGGGCGGAAGCCCGGGGTCAAACCCGCGGGCTTCTCCTCCTACCGCATATGCTTTGATATAATGATTTGAACTATATTTTTTGGCGCGATTTGGTTTAATACATATGGTATATATGTATTATATACATATGGTTTTGGAATATAGTTTTAACATATGTTTTGGGCGCATCATATGGTTGGCGCATTATAAGGTTTAATACATATGGTGTATATGTATTATATACATATGGTTTTGGAATATAGTTTTAACATATGTTTTGGGCGCATCATATGGTTGGCGCATTATAACATATGATATGTTTTAACATATGTGTTTTGGGTTTTACATATGGTTGGCGCATTGATATGGTA